>JBBPMF010001330.1:0-10233 GCA_038090175.1 Austroboletus eburneus
TGTTGTCATGGTTGAAGACATGGTAGTGGTTTGAAGAAAAGAAGCAAAGCTGACTTCCCCACCTTATATATCTAATCCGAACCCTGATCCCACCTTGCTTAGCCCTCCACCACTCCGCTTTGACCACCCCACTCAATTCACATTATCATGACTTTACAGATGGTTTCCACAGCCTTCAGGGGTTCAGGCCTAAGAGAGAGATACTGTCATATCCCAGATTTCGACCAAGTCCCCTCCGGCCATCTCCGAGGCTGTATGGCCGCCTCCGGTGATCTAACTCCGGAGTTGAAGCATTCCATTGCTAAGTCATCCCAGTCTCTCGTCCGTTCCTCCGCATCTGATTCTATGCTCTTTCCCTGTACGTTATACTTATGTTATACTTACGTTATCTTCTTATACTTCCTTGTTCGCTATTTAGTTAGCCTCCATTCTATACTGTTGTGCTTGGACAAGGAAGCACAGCCCCGGCTGTGCGACTTGCCGGCATAGTAGCAGTTCCTTTGTATTCTCCACACGACCCTAGCCTTTCCTTCTTCAGAACTCCGACCTCCGTATATAAACCCATGTACCCTTAGCTTAGACCTCAGTTCAAATATTGATTTAATCACCCACTTTACTCCTCTGCCATTGATCTCGCATCGGCATTCTCTCGCCTGAGTCTAGATGACTCGCCTCCGACCCTCTGACCCTCTGGCTTCCATCCCTCTTGTAAATTAGCGACAGCGGACTCAAACAAGGGCGTACCACATAAGGTGAAGCCGAAGTCACTTTCTGAACCATACACCTCCGGCGTTCCGGAGATTTGTACCTGGACCTCTGTGAGACCGGATTTAACATAAAGCCAACTACTGCCATATAGCATGAGCTTGCAATGTTGCTGAAGAGCCATGACATCTAAGATAGGATATGAAGGGATTCTGAGTCTAGTTCTTCTTGTTATGCCTGATGTGGTCAAGTGTAGGCCTGCAGAGGTTTGAGGGCTTACTGTCGCTATACAGCTGACAGGATGAGGGGGTATCGGATTAAAGGGGGGTCTGCTTCAAGAGTCTTCCTTGGCAGAGGTTCAGGGGACCATTGAGGACCAAGGGATCAACAGGTCTTGGGGATGTCGCAGGACTAGCAACAGATCAAGGGTTCAGAGGGAGCATCCATTCAACAGTAGGATGAGGACTGAGGGATCCGAGAGCAACTCCAAGATACTAGGTAAATTGCAGGAGGTCTAAGATAGCGAATACACCTGAGTATCAAAGGTTTATATATGTGAGCCAAGTGGTTAAGGGTAGGTCAATGGAAAAAGGTGAGTCTGCGATAGAAAGCAATGGAATCACAAAGAAGCTGAGTCACTACGGAGTGGATGTGATGGCATTGGATAAGTATTGGTGATACAGCTGTGGATGAGTAACACTAAATAAGTAAGTGGTATTGCAAAGACAATGGTAAAAGGGGCTCGAACAGCAAGGGTCAAGGTCCTTTGGTGTACATGGTAAGTGAAGTAGGAAAAAGAAAGGGGGGGGTCCAATGAATTGTAACACTTTTGCAATCATGTGGAATAGCTCAATAGGCATGTATTGGAGAATTGATCTGCTATACCAAGCTAAATGAGCTTTATAGTATCTAAGAAGGAGACCACTCATGACATGAACAATATCACCTGAGATGAGCATTGTCTCAGTTCTATGCAAAGGTTTTCTAAGTGTCATCACTTGACATGGAGAGGTCAAAGGAGCATAGTTAATGGCATGCCTCTTTGAGGGTGGGGAAATGTGGTTTGCTTCAGCTGTGTGGCATTTTCCATGTTTAGATGGAGGGAGGTTGATGGCATACCTCTTTAAGGGTGGAAGAATGTGGTCTTTATCAGCTGTGTGATGATTTCCATGTCTAGTTGAAGTAAAGGGCAACTTTGCAGGTCAGTAAGTTAGACTAGTTTCAGCTCCTCAATGTTTAAACAGCAGCATAGGAGGTGGAGAAGGTAAACTGGTAGGGGCAGTACATTCGAGGGCAGGTCTCTTTGTAGGCAGAAGGGAGAAGTCATCATCTACTCAACATTTAGACATAGATAGGGAGGGCAAATCGGTTGGAGGGGTCCACTTGAGGGCCAGCTTTTTTGTGGGAGGAGAAATAAAGTCATCTGTAGCTTGATGTTTGGATGGAAGGGTTGTAGATGAGTAGAGTGAACCAGTCAGAGGAGTCTGCTTGAGGGCCAGCCTCTTTGCAGTTGGGGAAATGAGATCATTCATAGCTCAACATTTGGATGGAAGGGTCATAGATGGGGAGAGTGCATTGGTTGGAGTCTGCTCAAGGGTCAGCCTCTTTGCAGTTGAGAAAATGAAATCATCCATAGCTCAACATTTGGATAGAAGGGTTGTAGATGGAGAAGGTACATCAGTCAGAGTCCACTTGAGGGTCAGCCTCTTTGCAGTCAGAGAAATAAGACTTCCATAGCTTGAAGTTTGGATGGAAAGGTCGTAGATGGGAAAGGTACATTGGTCAGAGTCTGCTTGAGAATCAGCCTCTTTGCAGTCAGGGAAATAAGATTATCTATAGCTTGATGTTTGGATGGAAGGGTTGTAGATGGGGAGGGTGCATTAGTTGGAGTCTGCTTGAGGGTCAGCCTCTTTGTGATCAGGGAAATGAGATCATCCATAGCTCAAAATTTGAGTGGAAGGGTCATAGATGGGGAGGGTGCATCAGTCAAAGTTCGCTCAAGGGCCAGCCTTTTTGTGGGCAGAAAGGTGAGATCATCAGGTGCACCCTGTTTCAATGGCAGGGACATAGATTAAGGGTGAGATCTGATGGACAGTGAAGCACTTTCTTGTTGAAAACCAATGGCTAGTACATATCACAACTATTTAAAAAAAATTAACTCATTTTCAAGAATAGGAAGGGATATTTTTACTGGAATGTATCAGCCAAGTGTGTGACTGAGTGTGTTACCCATTGTTAGATGTTAGATGCTAGATATGAGAGTTGTGCAAGGATATAGGGCTGTCAGTTAAGCAATGTATTGAAATCTGATATTAAATATATCATGAAACAATCATGCTAACTCACTTGGTGCAGTCCTCCACAATCCCCCCTGGAAACACTTGCACTAACATACACAATTGTCACTATTATTATGCAATGTGCAGGGATTTCATCTCCTATGATTATTGTGAACCAGTAATTGATCACTATAACTGAATTATGTTACCTTAATTATCTTTTGTGACTATCATTGTTGTAACAGGCAGTTGCTGGTAGCTGAATTACATTGCCTACAATTTTCAGTAGCCATTGCACAATGACCAATACAAATACACTACTTATATTCATAGTTTTTATTATCATCTTTGTATATAACAATCAACACAAAAGATTGCAATCATCTATTGTCTTGAACGATTCAAGTAATAGACATTGTATAATGACTGAGCAATATTTAAGAATATCTAAACAGGTGATGTTAATTTCATTCACGTATGCCTTTAGCGAACTCATCATGAGAGATTAATGCACCTCCACCCCTATTACCACTTTTGACCTCTTAGGAGGAGATCATCTACCTATCAAAATCCAGGGTAGTTGTTTCAGTGGCTACAGAAATTGTGCTTTTAAAGCAGAAAAAGAACCAGAGATAAGCCAAATGTACTGCTGAGAAAAGGATCAGATTTTCTTTTACTAAAGCTATGCCAACCTTAATACCTATCAGGGCTCCTATGCCTGTTTCAACTTGTTCTAAAGCTCATATGACATCTAGAACTTCTACACCCACTTCGACACTAGCAAGAGGGGTAAAATTTTCTACTCTGGTCCCTTTCGACCATTCAGCATCTGAGTGCAAAGAATTAGAATGCTCACAGATGTGCCCACCATCTTTATCCAGCTTGTTGTCACTGGAAACAGAAGATGACATTGGAAAGATATCAAAACCAAGTGGTGAAGCTGGGAGGCCTGGTCATGGAGAGTATAATCTAGAAGAGCAGTTAGGCTGGGGGCCAGATAGGTTTAAATCACTGAAGATATGATTGCCAAAAGATTTATTGAAAGCAACCCAATCTGATGAATATGATACTTAGAATTATATAGACAAGGCCACTAGAAAATACCTGAATATCTCTAAGTGTCAAACCACTCAAGACCTAAAGGCAATGGAAAAGATTCAGCAAGTGGTATAAAAGGAAAATGGAGTGAAACCAAATATACTGAATTTGTGTTCCAGGTACTATTCAAATTCCCAGAACTAAGTTTGTTCAAGCACTGCTGGCTGCTTTTGACTTGATCTAGCTACAGTTGAAGTATACATCTTCAAAATCCCAGCAATAGCAATGGATGCAGGCAGGGGGCTCAAAGGAGGAGCTCTGTTCCTGTTCTGGAGAACCAGGCTATGTTTTCACAAAGGTTTTATTATCTTCTTTCTAAGTTCAAACAGTTGATAAGTTAAATGTAATGCTAGAAAAGCAGAGAAACAGAAGAAAATTTGTTATACTACAGCTGCCCATTAAGTGATGGATCAGATCAAACTTTGCATAGAGAATATCACAGTTTGGAGTGCATTGGCCAACATCAGACAGCAAGCTGCCTCAGTAACTTCATGGAAGAAGCATCTTTCCAAGTTATGTGACTCAGTAGAGAAACATCTTAATGAAGAGGACCAACCCAGAGCAACCAGTGATCCAGTGGAGTATGACTCATGTAAGTGTCTCTGTTGAAGATCTGAATATATATCAATGACCCAATAACATTTGTTAGCTCATCATTTTGATCACTCCATTGATCACTATGATAAAGTTGCTCAGATTTCCCTTTTCCTTGGTGTCATGGGTGTAGCCCTATTTAGTGTCAATCAAGCATGTGGAAACTTTTTCCTGAGTGATATATCTCTTGTCCTCAGTCTAGCATTCAGATTAGTCAGCCCAAAAACTGTTGCTATTTGTAAAAACATCCTGTCTCAAATTCCTAGGACTGTGAAAACAGTGCTATCTCAATTTAACCTTGAAGGCAAAACTACCACATACACTGTTTGCCCATAATACAACTACATCTACAAATTTAAGGCTCTGATCCCACCTACCCCCTCCATTGCATTAACAAACCACATCTGGGTATCCCTTGTGATACCATACTTGTGCATGATCTGAATAATGGCTGTAAGACTTCCACAAAGTCTTTTTTCTATTATCACTTCCACAATTACTTGGCTGGGTTATTAGTGAAACCAGCTCTGGAAATTCTCATGGATCAGTGGTGTGACAAACTTGCACAATGCACTCAGAAGTCAACATCAGAGGCTATGAAAGATATATGAGATGCAGAGTTTCTGTGTACCTTTGCTGGGCTGTGTGGTAGATGGTTATTCATTAACTGTGGTGATGAAGGGCACTATTTGTTCTCTCTAAATGTAGATTTTTTCAACATAGAAGGAAACTGCCAATGCAATGCAATGTCATCTTGTGGTATTATTTATTGCACTTGCTTAAACCTGCCCATGGATGTTCACTACAAACCAGAGAACATGTACCTCACAGATATTATTCCTGGTCCACATAAATCCTCTGGTGACCAATTCAACTTCTTCTTGGATCCATTAATTAATAACATGACAGATAGTTAGAACAGGGGCATCTGTATTTTTTATACTGCCACCTTGGGCTGGGCTCACACCACTCACTCTGCAATCACTTGTGTTATCTGTGATCTCTCCACAGTGAGGAAAACTGCTCAAATGGCTGCTGCTACAAGCCATTTTTACTACAGTACTTGTCACTACTTTCACTTGTCAACACTCGGCAGGACAGATACCCATTCTGCCCACTGGAGATTCCATGACAAAGATGTCCTGTGGTATTATGCTGAGGCTTATAGGAATGCTTTACATATTGAACATCATAAATTATTTGTGAAACACAGTGTTTGATGGTCATTACTTTGGCGCCTACCATACTGGAATCCAGTGTGACAGCTGGTCATCAACTCCATGCACTGTTTGCTTGAGGGACTGGCTCAAAGCCATTTTTGTGAATATTTGGGCCTTACCATGGCTGTTGCAGCAAAAGTGCAGACTGAATTAAGACTGTGCCCCACATTCACCAAAGATTTTTGCTGCATTGACAGATCAGCAGATGCAAATGTGCTCAATAATAGCAACTGCAAGCATGTTAAGAGTATCCATTCACTACTTCTCAGTGCCATGGAGAATCCAGGAAATGATGAGGACCCAACATTTGGTGAGAATCTATGTGTACAATTACATCTCAGTTTTTTGGAGTGCAAACTCACTGTCAAGAATATTAGAGCTTTGAAATTTGTGGCAGAAGGGCTTGAGCTATCTGCATCAAACAAGCAAGGGAGAGTTTATAAAGGCCATTGAATCAAGGCATTAATTAAATGGGTGGATATACTTTTTACTGCTTCTTTGGACATATTGCTAATCTTAATGTAGCATAAGACAAAACCAATGATAGCACCACTGCAGTCTCAGATTTCTACTCCATCTATTTTACTTCATATTCAACAAGTTATCTGAGAAGCTAATATACCTTTGTGATTGAGGTCAGTGTAGAGCTTTGAGCAGCTCTAGGTTTATATTTCATTATTTCGGACTTCTTTGCCATGTACTGGTCTTCTGGACTTCTGTTCCCATGCTCTGAACTTACCTGCAGACTTCTTTCCCATACACCAGACTTCCAGACTTCTGTTTCCTGTGCTCCGAACTTACCTTAGCAACTTTATTCTTTCACTATTGATATTTTATCTATATTTTGGCATATATTTGACATATGTATACAGTCCTGGGAATGCCCGGACTATAAATACTTGTACCTAGCTATGTTTAGGAAAGAAAAATCCCCCATCTACTATCTATCTACCATTTGAAGACCTCTCTCCATACTTTCACAAAATACATCTACTTTTCACACTTCTTATGACCTGTTCATATCAACTGACTTTAGAAGACTACTCCTATCACCATTTTAATACTCCGGACTTCCAGCACCCATCTGAATGGCCTGGACTTTATTAGTTCCACTCAGGACTTCTTCCCAGACCCACTAGGGACCCCTTGAGACAAAACCCAAATCTTGCACTCACCTACCCAATACCCTGGTTGCAACCACACAGCACCAGTCCTTGGTCTTTTCATCTGGAGCCTACCACAAGGGGGCCCAGTATTTGTGTTGGAGTTGCTGAGTACCCTTTCTGAAAATTTTACACCTCCATACTGCTACCTTTACCCATTTTCATCCATCTTGCAACTGTTTCATCACCTCTAACCCCCTTTTGATCTCAGTTACCACTTTTTACACTTTTGGACTTCCATTTCTCCTATTTCATCCACTTCGTAACTGTTTCATCTCCCCAACCCCATTTTGACCTCAGTAACTGCTTTTTACACTTTTGGACTTCCATTTCTCTTCCTTCTAATTGCTTGTTTAAGCTTTCCAATCATTTTATCACTTGATTAGACTTTCTGATTATTACATACACTACTTTCAGACAGGGATTGACCCTGTTACATCATTCCTGATTGCTATCTATCAATTTTTGATCTGCTTTTATCAACTCCGGACTTACATTACCTACATTACAATTTTCAATGCCTCTTGCTGACTTCATTTGCCTGCTTCCTCTCTATAGCTGCTTTGCATGGCAGCAGGAGCTAAGTGGGGTGGAGTTAGCACCCTTTTGAAATCCATTGTAGATCTCGCCCAACAGATTGGCATTTCAAAGACTAAATGGGTTCAATTAGCTCTCCAATACTCCCCTATTGAGGATAATGTCATATCTCAGATTTTGACCAAGTCCCCTCTGGCCATCTCTGAGGCTGTATGACTGCCTCCAGTGATCTTACTCCAGAGTTGGGACATTCCATTGCTAAGTCTTCTTCAGTCTCTTGTCCTTTCCTCCATATCTGATTCTATGTTCTTTCCCTGTATGTTATACTTACATTATCTTCTTATACTTCCTTTTTCACTATTTAGTTAGCCTCCATTCTATACTGTTGTGCTCGGACAAGGAAGCACAGCCCTGGCTGTGTGACTTGCCAGCACAGTAGCAATTCCTTTGTATTCTCTGCACAACCCTAACTTTTCCTTCTTTGGAACTTCGACCTCCATATATAAATCCATGTACCCTTAGCTTAGATCTCAGTTTGAATATCAATTTAATCACCCACCTTACTCCTCCACCATTGATCTCATATTGGTGTTCTCTCACCTGAGTCTTGACAACTCACCTCTGACCCTCTCGTAAATTAGCGACAGCAGAATTAAACAAGGGCACACCACATAAGGTGAAGTTAAAGTCACTTTCCAAACCATACATCTCCAGTGTTCTGGAGATTAGTACCTGGACCTCCATGGGACTGGATTTATCAGATAAGGACTTATAGAGTGACCTCCCAGAAGCTACTGAAAGTAACTGGACTTCATTTATCACTGCCCTTATCAGCCTCTACCCAGGATGTGACTGGTCTTCCATTCTGGACTCTATTATACCATCTCCTTCACACCCATTGATATTGATACCTTCCTCCACAATACCAACATTCTCTGCCAACAATAGACCATCCACTTCCCATGCCTCCAACTATAATCCAGGTGGTCTTCCATATAATCCAGGTGGTCTTCCATATAGTCTGGGTAGTCTTCCATGTAGTCCAGGTAGTCTTTTACATAGTCTGGGTGTTCTTCCACAGTTTGGCCCTTGCTCAAGTGATATTGTTTCCTCTGATCATGTATCTAACACTTCTATCCCACTGTCATTGAAATCTGCATTGACATCCCTGCCCCCATCACCATGCTACTCGACATACTCTGGTCTGTCACCGGACTATCTTGAATTTACACCACCAGCTCCACTATCATCTTCGCTTTCTCTATCAATATCTACCAATATGCCAGCCATTTTGAACTCACTGCTGATCAGTATTAATTCACTGGCATCAGTTTCTGACTCACTGATTTCTGAACTATCACCAGACTGTTCTGGACCTTTATCATTCATGCCATCACCACTTTCTCAACTGACATCTATCAAGATGCCAGCTGATGTGAACCCACTGCCAATCAGTATTAGTCCTCTGGCATCCATATCTGTCATGTCTTTCTTCCATATAGCCAACTTGACTTCAGATGCAACTGCATCACTATTGTCACCATTACTTTCACTGTTAACACTTCTTACCTCACCTGCAAGTCTGCTTGCAAAAGTATCATTTTCATTCAATAGTAGACCACTAACTGCAGATAGACCACTTTCCCATGGTCTGGACTTCAAGTGGTCTTCTCCTTCATAGTCTGGACTACCAATCAGTCAAATTCCCATTCTGATGCCACCCACTTCAATCATCAGTCAATTTTCCAAACCTAAGTTTATCACCAATGATTCAGTGCTAACCACATGTAGACTGCTGCTTTCCCATGGTCTGGACTACCAGTGGACTTGTTTAAAAGAGTCTGGACTACCTTCAACCTCACCACCTATCCACCTCAACACTAAGGACTTCAAGTCCTTTCTTTCTAGAACTTTGAAAAAGTATCAACAATTGCTTCCTTTTGTTACCATCCTTCTGCCAATCTTACCATCTACTCCAGCACCACCTTACACCATTACCATCCCACCATCACCAGTCCCTGCCATCATTAGACCATGTTATTCTTTGTCTCCTACATTAATCTCACTGACACACCTAACAATCAACCATTCAGTACTTCAGACTATTTATCCCTCACTTCCATCACTTCCACCTACTCCGGACTTCCCTGGCGCAACTTTCCCACGCTTAGACCGCCAGAGTGGTCTTATATACCACCAGTCTACCGGACTATTTAACTTACCCTTGTCATTTCCTAGATATCCATTTTCTGGCATGGTCCATCATGCCATATGGCAATTTCTTCCTATCTATTATCCAGGATTTGCTGCTAACCATGCCCCCCCTTCCCTGCTAACAATGTCCAGGAGGACATTATCCAAAGTCCCTGGGGGAAAAACCTCAAAAGTTTTGCATTTTTAGGCTTTCATTCATTTCTGCTGAGTGTTGATGATGTGCACATGTCTATGCCATCATATTACCTGCTATGTATCATTTTCACCCTGGGATTAGTCCTGTGATCTCATTTCCACAATTCTTTCCATCCCAGTATTCATTCAGTGTTCACTTTTATCTCCATCAAAACAAAGTCTAACAAAATCAGTTATATTATCACACTTAGCTACCTTTATTGATGCTCCAAACTATTTAGACCAATG
>JBBPMF010001331.1:0-10206 GCA_038090175.1 Austroboletus eburneus
GAGTACACTAGATAACCAATCATAGTACATATGTAGTATTATCAGACTAGGTACCAATCTTGTAGAACATGCCAATCACAGATCTAAACTTGTTCATCAATAGAAAAGAATCATTACTCAAAGATAGAAAGCACATAGAAATATTGATCAGGATACAAATCATAGCAAAAACAACCATCTGTTTGACTGAAGATGCAGATGAGGAAGATAGAGTGGAGATAGTCTGCATAGAATGCTGGCACAATTTAGTATATAGTCTATAAATTATATTTGGCTACTCACTTGGTTAGAAGAGGACTAAACTTTTACACTACTGTGCTCTTTCAAAGCACTAGCAGTTGCAATAATACATTCATTAGTATGTAGCACTCTCAAATGCCTGATGAAGAGAGAGTTCAGAGATGAATAGAAAAAATATTCAGAATCAGAGTATGCAGCAGTAGAAATTTATTACCATATCTTGGCCATGATCAAGTTTCTCTCAAAGAATACCTATATGGTAGTCAAAAAGACATGCAAAATCATTATCATCGTCAACTATAGCCAGCCCTGCTTTCCATACAACTGATATTTGCAATGGAACATTCATAATGATGGTATGATGATAAATCTGCATGTAATGCATTGTTGGTAGAGTGTATCTTTCCACACCATCCTGTAGATTGGATACAAGGAGCTGTTGACCATTAAGATATGCACTGCTGGTGCAAGACAGGTTTAGCAAGATTCTCTAATAAAAATATTACTTACATGCATCCATTGAAACAACTCAATAAAGATGAAGCAAGAGATGAGAGGAAATGACCACTTTGGTCCTTTAAAGCAGTAAGCTTGTGAGGAAATCTCCAAGACTTCAAAGCTGGGGACTTCAGCCTCGAAGCCCTGGAGTTTATATACTATTCTACTGTATGTACATGTTTGTGTAAATATCATAAAGAGACATCATACCATGATAAGAGGAAAATACATGATTGGATGATAAGAATGCATGAGTCATAAAGAAGCATGTCCATGAGAAAAAGAAGTAAAGAAGCATGCCTTGTGTGATGGACATGTTGGGCATGAGGTGTGATGTCATCATGACATCATAGATAAGAGATAAGGATCTAGCCCTTTGAGCATGTGACAAGTCATGTGACTTGTGGTCTAGGCTGCTGATATAAGCAGTCATGTGATAAGTTATGCTGGAAAATGTCTAAGTCCCAGTGGCCTGCCAATAGGGGTTTTCCTTATATAGGAGGTCAGGAGTTCAACTCCTGCCATGAGCGAGTTTTAAATAGTGAAAAAGAGCGATCGTAACATCCATTAATCTTCTTCTTCCACCTCAGGTCTTATGAGTCAATTGAGTAACATTATCTGCCTCGATGTGAGGCAACAGAGTTGAAAAAAAATAGAAGGACATACACAAATCTGCTTTCCAAATATCATAAGTAATCAGGAGGCTCAACCCATCATCACAGAAATGGATCAAGTAAGCAATATATGAGTGTTGATAGCCAGTGAAGCAAAGAATTCTGTGTAAAATTACAATCCATCACAAGAATGAGAAGGAAAACTTATTGTAATCTGGACCCAATTTCCACAATCCAACCTTGCAGTTCCCTATGCTCACCAAGCAACTACAGGCAGGGGTTCCATGAAAGACACTCGACAGCACTTCCATGTGCAATAGTAATGGAGAAAAACTTGAAAAGGGAAGAGTCCTTCTCTCACTTGTATAGATCAATGTCACCATCAGATACCTCAAAGATAAAGGCTGCCTCCTTGTGATCAGAGACTTTGATCCATGATAGGCAGGAAATGAAACCCACAGAGAGAATGCTAATCTCTTAAATAATCTCCCTGGAAGCAAGATTCCAGAGGACAATTTGACTGTCATTATTTACAGAGATCATTAAACAGATAGTATGAGAAAGAAGAATGGGGTACACCTCTGCTCAATAACATAGTCTCATAAGGATTGATTGCTAGAGAATTTACTGTCTTCATATGACACACAAGCATAAACTTGGGGGCAAACTTCAGGGTCATAGTGATTAGCACACTGCTAACACATCAATAGCAGGGCACTTACAATATTTGTACTCTGATATACAGTATGAGGTTCACAAGGTCGAGAGTGAACAAGCATAGTTATTTACATAAATACATAGTCCAATTAATGAAAAACATCTACAATTATGTCAAGATATGAATACAAAAGAGCTTTTTTTTTGTTACTGGTTATGAATAGATCCAGCCAATCAGAGCAACCATTATGTTCAAAGAAGAAAATATCTATGAAACCTGAGATATAAAGTAAGCCCAGGGGAATGAGGCCAGCAATGACAGTATACCCAATACAATGATGCATCATTGGTTCTTTCACCAACATTTTCATCCATTGATATGCTAGTCCATATTCCCCCCTGAGCATACAGTTACCCCACTTCCCCTGATGCAGTATAAGATATTCCCTTAAGACAAACTTTCAAGCAATTCAATCAATATAGGCTGATATTGCCTCAATCATTTGCATGATATTGTATAACAAGATGTATCCATCTATTGTGTTTTTCTTCTTGTAATTCATTTGTGCCCAGATTGACCATTGCTCCACTGTACTTTTTGTTATCTTTGTTTAGGGTGTAAATATGCCTAAATTATTGGGATATTATTATCCTACTCATTTGTAGTGATATGTCTGTCTCCATATATACATAACCCTGCCACTGCATCAAAGACATTGAATAACACTGATCCCCTGATTTATCAGAACCCAACAAAATCACAATCTATTAACCATGCACCCACTATCATAATGGGAAACTCTCTCAGCCACATCATGTATTACAATCACTCTTTTTCCCTATTTAAAAACTTGCTTATGGCAGGAGTTGAACTCCTGATCCCCTATATAAGGAAAACCCCTATTGACACAAGGTCATTAAAACTTAGACAGTTTTTCACATAACTTATCACATGACTGCTTATATCAGCAGTCTAGACCACAAGTCATGAGACTTGTTACATGCTCAAAAAGCTAGACCCTTATCTCTTATCTATAATGTTATGATGACATCACACCTCATGCATACCATGCCCATCTCATGAGACATGCTTCTTTACTTCTTTCTCTCATAGACATACTTCTTTATGACTTATGCTCTCTTATCAGCCAATCATGTATTTTCTTCTTATCATGGTACAATGTCCTATTATGGTATTTACACAAACATGTACATATAGTAGAATAGTATATAAACCCCAAGGCTTCAAGGCTGGAGTCCCCAGCTTTGAAGTCTTGGAGATTTCCTCCTATCATTGCTCATAAGAATTCAAAGGGATCATGTTCTTTATTCAAGGATCAAAGAATCATTACACACCTCACTACTATAGAGCATTAGGAGTTGTTTCATCATATACTTCTCCAAGCTTATGGCAGTAAGAAGCCTGTGTCATGCCTATGACATTGTTACTAAAATTTGCCAATCAGAGTCTATCAGTGATGTCAGTGTATGCTCAGTCTTTAATCATTTTGGTGATTTTATATCACTCTGTCACATTGTCCATTACTAATGAAATTTAATTGATAGTTTTGTATTTCTTTAAGCCTTGTTCCAATTTCTGATCTTGCCCCTTTTAATATTCTTGCTAGTAAGCCCACTATTTGATCATCTAAGAATACTCAATGAAGAATATACTTGCAGCTTTCTTTAACCCTCTCAAATCCTTCAAGAGCATTACTGACATGATGTATGATACCTGTACTCTCCTTTCTCCACTCAAGTGTGAGCAGAATGCAGAGGATAATACCTGTCCAACTGAATGGCCCTGCTTACTCTCCGCCTCCCTTTCCTCTCTTGAACCCTTCAAGGTCATTACTGACACAATGTATGATATCTATGCCCTTCTTTCTCCACTCAAGTGTGAGCAGAATGCAGAGAATGATACCCATTCAACCAAATGACCCTGCTCACTCTCTGCCTCCCTTTCTTCCCTGCCCACTATGCTCATGTATAAGCAGGATGCCAAGGATTGTGATTGCCATCTGTTCAAATGGCTCCACTTTCACTTTGTCCCCCTTTTCCCCCTACCTCTTATATTCAACCACAAACTGGATATCAAAGACAATGGTATCCACCCAACCAAATGACACCACTCTTACTCTGTCCCTCTTTTTCCCTTGCCCCTTATACTCAAGTGCAAACTGGATGCCAAAGACAATGATACCCACCCAATCAAATGACACCATTCTCACTCTGTCCCTCTTTCCCCCCTGTCTCTTATACCCAAGTGCAAACTGGATATCAAAGACAATAATATTTACATACCTGATCAAATAACACTACTCTTACTCTGTTCCCCTTTCTCCCTTTCCCCTTATACCCAAGCACAAACTGGATGCCAAAGACAATAATACCTGCCTGACCAAACAACACTGTCTCACTCTGTCCCCCTTTTTCCCTTGTCTTTTATACTCAAGTGCAAACTGGATGCCAAAGATGATGATATCTGCCCAACCAAATGACACTGCTCTCACACTATTCTCCTTTTTTCCCTGTTCCTTATATCCAAGTGCAAACTAGATACCAAAGACAATGATATCTGCCTGACCAAATGACATCACTCTTACTCTGTCCTCCTTTTCCCCTTGCCCCTTATATCCAAGTGCAAACTGGATGCCAATGATGATGATACTCACTTGATCAAATAACACCACTCTCACTTTGTTCCCTTTTCCCTCTGTCTATTATGCTCAAGTGTAAGCTGGATGCCAAGAATTGTGATTGCTACCTGTCCAAATGGCTCTGCTCTCACACTGTCCCCCTTTCTCCCCTGCCCATTATACCCAAGTGCAAACTAGATGCCGAAGATAATGATATCCACCTGATCAAATGGCTCCAGTCTTACTATGTCCCCTTTTTTCCTCTGCTCATTATATCCAAGCATAAACTGGATGCCAAAGATAATAATACCCATCCAACCAAGCAGTTTCACTCATCCTTTGTTCCTCCCTCTCCTCTGTCTGTTATATTATGCAAATGGAATATCAAGAATAATGATATTTGCACTTCCAAATGGCTCCTTTCTTCATCCCCTTTCCACAACACCACTCATGCACCTGAATGGTTACCCTTACCTCTTTCCCCCATACTCAGGTATAAGTGGGATTCTGAGGATGGGAAGATCTGTACTCCCAAACAACACCTTTCAGCATTTCTTCTTCCTCCTTCTGCCTTGCCCTCCATATCCAAGCACAAATAAGTTTTAAAAGACAACAAATGCTTGTTACTTCATCCTGTCCCTTCTCTTCTCACTCCCCCTTATTTTTGATCTATAAACACAGACATGCTGAAGATCATGATTTGTGTGCATTACCCCCATCTGTTGTCTTGTGTCCTTCTATGGTATACAAACACAAACATCTCTTTATCTCTCTCCCTTCCCCTCCTCCTTCTGAAAATGTCTTTGCAGTTCTGCACCATATTTGGGTTCCAGTCGAAATGTTTCATTTGTGTTCATATGTGACACAGATCATTATGTCAATTATAATACTTCTGAACGAATTGATTTATCAAATTGTTGCCTACCTTGAATTTGAAGATATACATAGCTGCACTCAAGTTTCCATTCTCTTATGTTGAGTAAGTTACTTTCTCCAGTGACACTCCCTATGCTATCCAATATTCAGCTGGATAGCACATGTCCTGTGAAGATCTTGATTGAATTCTTGAATCATCATTCATCTCTTTTTTCACTTGATTTTATTTCTCTCAGCCAAATGCAAAAGTATGTTGGGTGGTATGAGACAATCAATCTTCCCTCCTTGCAACAACTTTGTGAACCTTTGAACTATGTCTCCATGATCACCAGACATCTCTGCAATCCAAAAGTGATTAGAGCAGTTGAAGTAGCTATGGGTGAGAGTCCTTTTAGACATTCTATTATCTCTAGAATTTTAATTGCACTCTTGCACTGGAAGATCTTACCAGAGTCACAGTTTACTTCAGATGCTCTGGAAGGAACAATGAGGCAATTTTGGCTTTCTCTCCTGGTGAAGAATATGTCTGCAAAGCCAAGAGAGTCATATTTGCCTGCAATCTGTTCGACTTGTTTACCAATATTTCAGTGAGCCAGTTATCATCTCTATTTGTCAGGAAAAAAACTAAATATCATTGATAGTCACTTTGGAGGTTGTGGCTTCATGCTTTCCCCATGGCACAAGAAGTCCAATTACTTACATTTACCATTAGTGAGCAACAATTGTTGCATTTCATTGAACATATGTATACTATAGGATTCTGCTGCTATCATTGTAATATTGCCCTATGATTGATTCACTAGGTAGATGACCCAATATAGTATACTAAGCACCTAACATAGTACACTAAGCACACCCTGTAATGACTCTGTCATAGTCTAAGTGGTGTTGACATCTTGTTATTCTGTCATATCAAAGTCCTGCACATCCTGTGAGTCAGAAATGATTTGTGTACTGCAAGCTCACTCACTCTGTTTAAAGCTTTCATAGTCAAAATGACATGAGCCCATGGCATACTAATGCTGTGATACAGCTTGCCTCTTGTGAATGGGATAAGCTTGGTAGTTGGTAGAGCCTGTGTAGCTGTCCATCCACAAATCAGTATCAAAATCTCTGAATTTCCAGAAAGGATTATCTATCTCCTCTGGCACAGGCAAGTCCCTCTAAATCACTGCAAAGTATTTGTAAGTGTCATTTGTGTTATACTCAACATAGTTGAGGCATGGCCTGCAAAGGTTCAAGAGCTTACTGTCACTATATAGCAGACAGGGATTGAGGAGTTCTGAGGACCATCAAAGATAATGGGATCATAGGGGATCTGACAAGGGTTTTCCTTGACAGAGGTTCTAGAAACATTACAGGGCTAGTGATAGATCAATGGGTTTGAAGGGAGTATCCACTCAATAGTAGGATGAGGACTGAGGGACCAAGAGCAATCAAGATACTAGGTAGATTGCAGGAGGTCAAAGATATTGAATACACCAGAGTACTGAGGGTTTATATATGCAAGCCAAATGGTTAAGGGTAGGTAAAGGAGGAAAGTGAGTCGATGATAGAAAGCAATGGAATCACAAAGAAGCTGAAGTCACTTTGAAAGAATGTAATGGCATGGACAAATGTTGGTAATACAACTGTGAATAAGTCACACTAAATAAGTAAGCAGTAATGAAACAATGAAGAAAATAAAGACCCAAGCAGGACTTGAACAGCAAGGGTTGGTATACACTGATAAGTAAAAGTAGTAAAAGAAAAGAGAAGCTCAATGAATCATAACATTACCCCCATTGTATGGGTGAGACTGTGATGAAACCTAATAGCCTCCATGATGAGACTCAGTCTTATTATTATCAGCTTTGATGCTGACAAAGAATTTATAATTATTTGCTGCCAGTGGAGAGGAAGGAGGAGTGAGGACCCTATGAGGGATCCAGACATTGGGATGTTATCCTAATGGGGTAGAATGTCCTTGGTATAACAAGGAGGAGTATGAGGAATGGTGGGACTACTGTGTAGACAAGTCTGATAAAGAAGAAGCAAGTGCACAAGGGATATGTGGGCACATGGGACATGATTTTTGGAAGTGGCCTGGGGCTTGTCTGTGGCAGATGGGGCATTGGTATAGAGTGCAATGGGGGCAGCAATGGCTGAGGCAGCAGCATTGGTAGCATGCCTCCTGGTAGTGTGGGTGGTTGGAAGGAAGGGATCAGACTTCCTGGTTTCCAGCCCAGTAGTTGTTGACTTGGTCTAGAACAGCAACTTCTTGGGTGATAAGGAATTCAGAAGATGCAGGGGGGGGTGAAGATGTGGTTGTTGCTGGTGGTGGCAAGATTTTGGAGGTATCAATCAATGTTGATGATAAAGTCTGTCATGTTGAGCTAATGCATTAGCTAAGTAATGTCATGCTCCAAGCTCTGATGAAGTCATTAAATATGAAGGTTGATCAATGCCTGGGTAGCAGAGGCAGTGGGGGTGGCAGTAGAGATAGCAATGTGGGAGTTCATCAGGAATAGACAATACATGAGAGCAAATGGGGAGTGGGGTTCCATATGTGCATCAAGTGCCATAGTGAGACTGGAGTCCCAGAGTTCAGTGGTGATGGCAGCAGTGATGTCATCATCTAGAGGGGTGAGGTGGTTTGATAGGGCAGTGAGAGGTATAGACAACAGAAGGCATGTGGGGCAGTTGGAGATTTGTCAGATGAGGAGAATGGGAAGTACAGGAGTAGAGTCAAGAGGTTCAGGATGGGTCCAGTTAAAGCTGGGCCACACAGAGGGTATTGTGACATGTGCGCAATGTCTAGTCCCAGTGTGTCCTCAAAGGCAACACAAAGTTCTATAAATTTAGAGGAGTTCTCTGATGAGACTCGAGACTTAGGCAGGATGAGACTAAACACTGCATATAATTGTGCAGATCTAGCTGTGGAACACATCAGACAACTACTAAGTATTTATACAGCTTGGAACCATCTCAGAATGGAAAGTGTTACGATTTGTTGAACCCCCCCTTTTTCTTTTTCCTACTTCACTTATCATGTACACCAAAGGACCTTGACCCTCACTATTCAAGCCCCGCTTGGGTCCTTTCTTTTAACCATTGTCTTTGCAATATCACTTACTTATTTAGCATGACTCATCCACAGCTGTATCACCAATACTTATCCGATGACATTGCATCCACTCCATAGTGACTCAGCTTCTTTGTGATTCCATTGCTTTCTATCACTGACTTACCTTCTTCCATTGACCTACCCTTAAAACCACTTGGCTCACATATATAAACCTTCGATACTCAGGTGTATTCGCTATCTTAGACCTCCTGCAATTTACCTAGTATCTTGGAGTTGCTCTTGGGTCCCCTAGTCCTCATCCTACTGTTGAGTGGACACACTCTCTGAACCCTTGATCCGTTACTAGTCCTGCGACATCCCTAAGACCCATTGATCCCTTGGTCCTCAACGGTCCCCCAAACTGCTACCAAGAAAGACCCTTGAAGTGGACCCCCCTCGTCCTGTCAGCTGTATAGTGACAGTAAGCCCTCGAACCTCTGCAGGTCCATGCTTGACCATGTCAAGCATAACAAAAGGTCTAAGATCTTCCTTGATCAGCTATCATTGTATAAGCCTCCACCATTGCCCACCAACACTCTAGAAACCCTAGACCCTATCCCAACCTCGTGTTGTAAAGGGAAACCCTTGACTTGTCAAACACTGACAAACACTCTTTGGAGAACCCCATCGACACTGACAAAGACCTCATCATTCCTCAACAACCTGAGGACCTAGAACTTGCCCATCAACTCTCTGTAGCACTTAGTATCCCCAGAGTACCCACCCCACTGTCCCCAACCCCAGTCAATTGCCAACCAGCATTTACCCTATCCCCACCTCCACCCCAAATTGACATGATGATCAAACCCACTGAACTCCATCTCAGAACCTCCAATGCCTTTGATGGTTCTTACACCAATGCTATGTCCTGGCTATCCTCTATCCAGACCTACCTCATCATAACAAGGCCGTTTATGATGATAACAATAAGAAAATCACCTATGCCCTGTTCTACATGAAAAAGGGCTCAGCCGCCATCTGAGCCTCTACCTTCCGAAAGAAAGCCATCACTGCCAACTCCTTCAGAATGTTCACCAACTTCCTCATCAAATTCAAGAGTGCTTTCAAACACCAAGATACCAAGAATCAAGCCATCAATTGGCTTCATTTGGAACACCTTGTCCCCAAGAAAAATGGATCTTATGGTTCTGAACTCACTTTGCACATAGCTGAATTTAGAAACAATGTCACCCTCTCAGGCATCATTGATCAGAACATCCTGATCAACTACTTTGCTGCTGGCATTCCCTCTTCCCTCTTCCGCTGCATCCTCTTCATGGACATATAGTAGTTCTCACTAAGGTTGATGAATGGACTCAAAAGCTGTTTATTTCCAAGTCCAGAATGATTGAGCTCAGATCATCGTTAACCAACACCGTACCCATTCTGCCCCCACATACTGTTACGCGTGCGCAACGTCCAGTCTCAGTGTGTCCTCAAAGGCAACACAATGTCCTATAGAAATCCTAGGGGTTCTCTGCTGAGACTCCAGACTCAGGCAGGAATGAGACTAAACACTGTGTATAATTGCGCAGATCTAGCTGGAGAATGTACATGGCAACTATGGGCTACTTAT
>JBBPMF010001332.1:0-10203 GCA_038090175.1 Austroboletus eburneus
GCACATATGGTGTTAACGCAACCATCTGGCTGTGCAGAGCTTCAGAGGTCATGCTCTATTTTTTCACCTCAGTGGAGGCCTCCGGTTTAGCTTCCAGAGTTGGCTTCACAGCATGTGCTTTAGCTGCCCAGGACATAGACCGAGGACAGTCCTTGGCAACATGTCTGCCTTGATCACAGAACATGCATAACTTGTTGTCGAAGCATCACTTTTGTTTGGCAGCAGTTAGCTTACTGTCCTTACTGAGCTTCAAGGAGAGGTCGGGTTTCAAGGGAAAGGTGGAGGTACCAGGGGTACCTGAAGCGGGAGTGGTGGATGCTGATTTTCCTTTGGAATTCTTCTGCTTGGATCTGCCAGACTTGTTATCAGATGACTTGCTATCAGAGACGAGTTTCTGGTTGCCAGAGTTCTTCTGCTGGCAGTTGACCTCAAACTTTCTTTTCCAGTACCTCGCGTCTATAGATTGCATGAGATGTCGGAGTTCAGCAAGAGTGGGTGGCTTGCCGATGTGGGAGATTTTGTCTTTGATCTGGTCCAGGAGGCCATTATAGAAATGGTGCCGAAGTGCACCTTCCCCATAGTCTTGTACTTGTGAAGCGATCCAGTTAAACTCTACAATGTACTTGTTAATACACTGCATGTCTTTTATGCTGAGGTTGTCAAGCTGGCGCTCGGCATCTCCAACAGGGTCATGGGGTCCAAAGTTATTCTTCAACTCGAGGACAAAGTCCCAGTAACTATCCATCCAGTTTGGATGGTACACAGGATCTCCAGTGTTGAGGAGATCAGGCTCGAACCATTCTAGAGCCATTCCCTTTAGGTAGGACTGCACAAAAGTAACTTTAGTGTGGTTCATCTGGAAAGCCCTAGGTTGGTCCTGAAAATTGAGTTTGCACTGAACAAGGAAAGTCCAGAGCTTGCATGGCTCCACACCATCAAATTGATCTGGTTCATGAACTTTTGTGCACTGGCTTTCAGAGTCATTGGGGCAGCAGTTAGAGTGTGACAACCCTCTGATGGCATTGGCCAGATTGATGAATACATCTCAGGGATTGTTGTCATTGGTGTCTTTGTTGCTGTCCTGATCTCTGGGGCCATTATCTGGATATCCTCCGGGGCTGGGAGAGCCTCTGGGAAACTCATCATTTCCCTCACCAGGTAGTCTGAAGTTATCTTGTTCATAGTAGTCCAAACTGTCATCATCCAGGTCACCATTAGGGCCATTGCCGTGGTCTGGAGATGGATGTGGAGGCAGTGTGTCGAAACCATCAGGAAAGGCTTTTTCTGTTTTGTCATCATGTTCAGAGACTTCTTCAATGTGTGTTACGCTTTTTGGTTATTGGCGTAACATTGGACGTTGTATGTGGTGTAAGTCCCTTGCTCAGTGTGTCCTCAATGGCGACACAAGGTCCAATAGAAATCCGGATCTCTTAGGCAATCTTTCAGCACTAAGGAGGGCTCATAACCACGTAGGATAACGTAGAATAAGCTAAAGAATATGGTACACGGCACTTGGTCTAAATACTGGGATGTTGTGGGAAGTACTCGCCCCGAAAGAGAGATAGGCTGTGGAGAAGACGGTGTCCATCAAAGATAAAGGCAGGGCAACGGAACACATCAGCGGAACACATCAGCGGAATGGGCAGTGTAAGGATCAGGATCAGGAATGATGTGTTCCACTTCGGCTTTCAGAAAGAAAAGAGAAATAGTCGCTCTCTTCAAGAGAGGACATGGATGCAAAGACCATAGAGGAAACAAAAGAGTAATCCATGTCCTCTTCAACAGAGGAAATTGTAACAATGTGTGCACTAAGTGATGGAGAGCATGCACAAGAGATAGAGGGAATTGGTCGACGAGTGGAAAAGCTTCAGAATTGATTTATGACTTCCAGAGTGTGACATGAATTGGCAAAGAAAGAAAATGGGTCTGGCTGAGCAGCTGCTTCGCATTCCTGGGTTCTTCAAGAACAAGAGCGAGTCTGCATGACATGGGTAGCCATGGGTGATTGTCAAATGATGCAGGGATAGGAAGGGAAAGATGGATGGAGGAACTCGAACAAGTGCAAGTTTGAATATACTGTTAAGTCCAGTTCTGCTGGGGCCTGGGTACTTGACTCTGGAATGCTGGAGTTGTACTGTGGTTGGAGCAATATTGGCTTCATCTTATGTGGTGCGCCCTTGCCTGAGTCCAATGTTGCTAATTTACAAATGGGGTGGACTAGAGGTCTGGAGGGTTGAAGGGTTGGAGGAGTGTCGTCAAGACTCAAATGAAAGAATGCCAAGATGAGATCAATGGCAAAAAAAGGAGAAGTGAAAACTAAGGTGACATTCGAACTGAGGTACTAAGACAGAGTACATGAGTTTATATATGAAGGAGAAAAGTCCGAAAAGAGTATAGTATTAATCAGAAGAGCAAAAGTAGCGAAGTACCAATGTAGTGCTGGTTTGTCACACAGCCGGAGCTGTGCACCTTACCCTGAACACCGCATGACAGAATGGAGACTAACTAAATAGAGATATGATGGCACAAAAGGATAACATAACATAATGTACAGATGGATGGAAAAAACAGAGATGGAGAACATGGAGTGGTCAGAGAAAACATATCAGAGGAATGTCACCAGGGGTGACTTGAATAGTATCAGAGGTGGTTGGAGTTGACTTGGTCAAATTCTGGGATATGACAGTGCCTCACAACAATTCCAGATTCTTATCATCAGAATTTAAGTTTCTTTACAGCCCCTCATGATCTTTCATATCAACAGGCATGCTGGCAACAACTTATTCAGGAATATGACTTTGTCATTGAATATTGCCCTGGTAAAACCAACCCTGCAGATCCTCTGTTCAGAAGGCCAGATTGTGAAAAAAAAAGTAGAAAATCTTAACAAAGATAAAATTCTATTATCTGACACTCTCCTTGTCAACACAATCCAACTCTCAGATTGCAGAGACATAGAAAAAGTATTGAGGAAATGGCATGACCATCCAACAGTTGGTTACCTCAGAATAAAAGGAATTATAGAGTTGGTCAAAAAAACCTATGAATGGCTGGAAATGAAAACAGACATTGAAAAATATGTCAAAGGATGTGATAAGTGTCAAAAGACAAAAACACTTAATCAAAAAAAACATACTCCATTAGCACCAAATGAAATTCCTTCAAAACCATGGAAGATCATTTTGATAGACATCATCAGACCCTTACCAGAGTCACAAGAAAAGAATGTGATTCTGACCATAGTAGATCACTTCACAAAAATGGTTCATTTGTTGGCTATTACAATGAACATTATTTCTAAAGAAGTAGCCACAATCTTTAGGGACAAAATATTCAAATTACATGAAGTCCTCAGAAAAGTAATTTCAGATAGAGGATCACAATTTATATCATCATTCATGCAAGATCTATACTTTCTGCTTAAAATAGAAGCCAACCCATCTATGGCTTATTACCCACAAACAGATGGACAAAGCAAATGGATTAACCAGGAAATAGAACAATATCTCCAGTTATACATTAATCATAGACAAAACAATTGGACTGAGTGGATTAGCATGGCAGAATTTGTGCATAATCAGTGCATGACCCAAGTCACCAGATACAGCCCTTTTCAACTCAATTTCAGCATCAATTCAGAAATTACTTCTGTCTGAAAAGAAGTATGAAACCTATTGGCTCAAGAATTTGTCTCTTTGATAGAACAAACATGTTCAATGGCTATGGCAGCCTTAAATAAAACAGCCACCAATATAAAATGCTTCTATAATTGAAGCACAAGGAAGTTGGTCAAATACAAGCAAGGAGATCAAGTGTTGTTAGAAGCAGACAACATATACACCAATCATCTAATGTGAAATTTCAATGACAAGAGATATGAATCTTTTAAGATCATAAAGAAAATAGAATCTGTAGCCTACAAACTCCAATTTAAAAAAGATTTACCTGACATTCCATGAATCTTTACTATACCCATATCACCCACCCAAATTCCCATCTCAACAACCACTTCCAATACCTGAAGTAGTGGTGAAAGATCATCACAAACACAAGATTAAATCAGTAATAGATTCATGTCTTGACAAGAAAGGAAATGTTGAGTATTTGGTACACTGGAAAGGATTTCCTCATGAAGAATGCAAATGGAAGAAAGCATTTGAGATGGCAAACACTTTGGATAAAGTTTTAGAATTTCAAATATCCTAACCAGAGGCTCCCAAATCTTGCAACCACATCATGATTCCAGTCTGGAATCAACAACTCTTCTCTGTAGACAAGCCATGCACTTGTCCTATCTGTAAAAATGAACCCCTCCTGCAGATATCATTACTTTTTCTTACAACAGAGTTCAAAGAATCCAATTCACTTATATGCATTTCACAGATGACATGTTTGACTTTTCACCATCAAATGAGGACATTTGATTCTGAGAAGGGAGTAATGTTGTGCCTGATCTCTTCATTTTCAGTTATTTACAATCTGAAGACACAGGAGTGAGCCAGATCAGCCAAGTCTGAACCATGACATAGTATACATACATGCATAGACAATGCTCTCACCAAAAGAACCAGTAGCACAATGACCTTACACCTCATTGAACATTTGTGTCAGTACACACGAACCATCAGTAGTTAGTATATAAGTAGGGACACCTTTGTAGTAGGTCTCCAGTTTCGGAATTGCAAACTTTGCACACTGTGTATTGGAGTGATACCGGAACTTCTCTTTCCCACGCTCGATCCATTTTGGGTTTGAGCACAACACTTGTTGAACCAATCTCCAAAGAGCGAATTAGCCCTGTGGACTTGTACGACCCCGGGGACTCGCTGAGGAGCGTCTCACTGATTCGCGTGCCTGTTTCAAGTTCAGAATGTTCATTAGAGAAGTTCGACGCGAAACAAAGTTCAACGTTCAGCGTCCTGAGGCTAGTCCATACAAGGTTGTTATTCCGCAGGGTCCTCCCTGTGTCACATGATGACTGACAAGGCTCCAATGCCCTGACTGGTACATGATAGAGTAGCAGAAGCGGTGGGAAACCCCCTACCACGAGATAAGACCACTGCGACGATGTCAACGGCCCGCAGACTCGCCCTCTTGCGTTGCGATGAGGCCGTGCCCCACATTAAAGCTGCCCATGGCGGCCTCGAAGACTATTTCCGCCGCCTCTTGACCGCCTCGCTCGCACGAATTCGTTCCGGTACGTCCTCATCGTCGTCACACGACCCGCCCCTACATCTCATCGCGCAGAC
Organism: Austroboletus eburneus; assembly: GCA_038090175.1. Taxonomy (NCBI): domain Eukaryota; kingdom Fungi; phylum Basidiomycota; class Agaricomycetes; order Boletales; family Boletaceae; genus Austroboletus; species Austroboletus eburneus. Next base: position 5,250 of record JBBPMF010001332.1, read on the forward strand.
GTCACATTTACCCTCGACGCGTTCGACGTCGTCACCTTGGTCTACCCCGACGACGACGCCCACTATGACGGCATCTTGATCAGCGGATCCCGTTCGTCTCTCTTGTGTTTATCGTCACGCGCGAGCCATCAAACGTCCTTGTTGTAGGTGCCTCGGCCTACGAAGACGTCGAGTGGATAAACACGCTCGTTTCCTACGTCAAACGCATCCTCGCCGAGAAACCCACTCTGAAGCTCTTTGGTACGCTCCTCCTTTCCTCTCGACAGTCGGTCTCAACGTATCCTCAGGCATCTGCTTTGGCCACCAGATCATCGCGAGAGCGCTCGGCGGCGAGTGCGTACCCAACGGCGACCGCTGGGAAGTCTCGGTGACGACTATGCAGCTCACAGCCATCGGCAAGGCCATCTTTGGCTCTGACCAACTCGTGCGTCCCTCTGGACCTGATGACGACGGATGCTCATTCCCTCGCTAGGACCTCCAACAGATGCATAGAGACCACGTCCCTACGCCTCCGCTTGGCGCACACGTCCTCGGCTGGACTGACGTGACGCCCAATCACGGCATGGTCGTCTTTGATGACCCGTCGACGGACGATTTGGACACGGCGGACGTGGTGCTCACGTCCGTGCGTGTGCTCACTGTACAGGGCCATCCCGAGTTTACCGCGCCCGTCATGTCGGCCTTGCTCGACGCGCGAGTGTCCATGTTGGGCCAGAATCTCGTCGACGATGGGCATGTACGACAAGGTGGTGTGCCACGCCGATATCATCCGGATGGGTTGGCGTGTGATGGCGTCGGTAAGGTGGGTAGGGTGATTTGGGGTATCTTGGGAATAGCCTGAGACGTGGGATGCCAATATTGTACTTGTGTAGTTGATACCCCCAATGAAATCTTACAACGTTACGGGCTATCCGGTGTTGACATTATGGTATCGTCCACAACAACCGCACGTCAGTACAAAAAAAAAGGCTCAGTATACAGTACGAAACTCCCATCTAAAACCAAGCACTCGCTAACGCAGGAAAAAAAAACACTAGTCTGCCCGATAAGAGGCCATCACGTTTTGAACACGACGATGAGTACGAGGAGCACCAAAATGAGCAATCCTATCATCACCGTCGAGCCTAGACGAAGGTGAGCCCAAAGCAAGCAGCAAAGGACGCCGACGCACCATTCTCCTTTGCCCCGCGTACCACCCTTGCCAAGCTCGCTCGTGCACGCGACAAACGCACGTCCGTCCCCTCCAAGTCCGTATCCAACGTATCCAACAAGCCTGTATGTACCTCGAGTTCGTCATTGATCTGCAACGACAAATGGTGTTGTCGGTGGATCGACGACGACAGACCGTCGAGTCGTGCGTCTTGGTCTGTCGTCGTGTAAGATGAGAAAAAAAAAGAAAAGAAAAGAGAGAAAGAGAGCGCGAACCGTCCATGATGTGTCGTTGTTGGAGTAGGATGCCGTCTTGGTCATACGGGTCGTCCGAGTACGGTTCGAATACTCCGGGGTCGAGACTTGGTTTTGGTTCGAGCATGTCGGCTGTTGGAAGAGGCGAGGAGGGCCGCACCTCGGGAGGCATAATGCTGTACCGACCGACAGGGAAGTGACAAACGAGTGCAGAAAGGAGATGAAGAGGGAAACAAAATGAGTCCAGCATGACAGACGACACTCGAGACGCACCTCTCCAACCTGGCCTTGCCCGCCTCCTCGTCGCCGAGCATGCTCCACAACCGCTGGTACTGTTCCCGGAGCACCGCTACACCGTTCTCATCCCGTCCGGCCTCAACGGCGTCTTGGAGCGCAGTCACACCGCTGCGCAGCGTCCGCAGGTTCGTCACGATCTGAGAGATGTGGAGCGTCGGGTGCGTCGACGCGAGGCGCTGGCGCTCGAGCAAGAGCGAAAGCGTAGCATTGGCGAGAGAGGTCAGTTTCGTATGCTTAGATTCCGACGGCATCATCCGAAAACAGTCTGTAAGTCGTCCTGAGAGTGGTCGACCAGCGCCAGGCTGGCTCTTGTCGTCGTCGTCGCCGAGCGTGGAGAAAGCTCGTCCGCAGTGCAGCCCGATGGCACGTGATCATTGACTACATTACAGCAGAGGCCTGATATGGAGTCACGCTACAGCAGACAAAAACCGACATTCCCCGTCGGCAAGGTTGTTGACAACTGGTAATGAATCCTTAGTGCTACCTAGCTCCCAATTCCTCCAGAATTATCATCCATGGTCCCGTATTGCGTCCTGGCTTGTACGTGTCCAACCAGATTATCGTCCTCTCTATGCCTTACCACTGCCACTTGATCGTCCTCATATACTGAGCAGAACAAAAAAAAAGGCGAGAGAAGTTTAAAAAGACCCACGATCAGTAGGGAACAAGAATACACTCACAAAACGTCAGTTCCTCGAGCGTACGTCCCGACGTTTCAGGCAGCATGAGGTAGACGAACACGACCTGAAGCGCATTCCACACGCAGTAGCTAAGCGCAATGCGTATCAACCACCCATCCGTCGCACCGAGACAGAAAAAAGTACTCACACGAGGTTCCACTTCCAGCCTTGTTTGCAGTTTCATCAGAACTATGCTTGGGATAATGCTGAAATTGCTGGGAAAGATTGAACGTACCGAGGGCCTCAATACCAACGGGATTCATGAATAGGCTCACGAACGAAGCCATACGGGCGAACCACTGATAGATGGACAGACCCCTGGCACGGACATGGAACGGGAAGAGCTCAACCAAAAAAGCTGGTTCATTTTTTTAAACAAAGAATGGCTCAGGGGTGATCGGCGTAGACGCTCACCATAAATGATGACGTTGAATCCTAGGTTGTACGCTGGAAGATACAAAAAGATAAAGCTAAGATAGTGAGAAGGGAGATCAACGATGGAGAACTATTCTCAGCAACCTACAGAAGTACCGCTTGAGCAAAGATCTTGTCGTGAGTGCGTGAATATTGGGCAATGGCTATGGTCCACGCAATGAATGCAACAAAGATGGAAACTGTGGATACCTTCAAAGGGTTTAGGTAGCTACTAATAATTTGTAATGTCAGACTCACTAAATATATCCTCCGTCGCGAGCGCCGAGGCGCTACAAACGCAAAAAGCACGTTCGCAACGAGACACCAACAAACTCTGACCACATTGATAACGTTCTTCGTATAATTATCATGTATACCGATATTGTCCAGGACCGGTGGAAGAAAAAATCTAAAAGCGTGATAAACTCGTCGGCCATATGTAGAAATCAGGACCTACGCGATTAGGCCGTATCCACACCACTGGCTGGACAAACCAAGGAAAATGGCAATAGTGGTCCGTTTTCGCATCCCCGGTGTTGCAAACGTCTTCTTCCAGTCCATCTCAGAAATCTTCTGCTCCGCCTCCAAAGTCTCTACAATTTGACTATACTCCGCTTTGACAAACTCCGAGTTTTCGTCCCCTTCCCCATGGTATTTCACGAGAACGGCATATGCATCATTTCCTCTGCCCTGTGATACGAGCCAACGAGGAGATTCCGGAAGAAACCAAACAGAGGAAACCTGAACGAGACTAAGTGCTACTTGGAAGAAAGATGGAATTCTCCACCCCCAGTTGCTCGTGATTGCGAACGTTCCAAAAACCACCAGGGCAGAAGCGACAGAACCTAAGAATGAACTCAGAATTTTCTGTTCGTGAACGTCTGTCAGCTCAATTCACCTAGGTCAGCAAAGTTCTGGAAAAGCGAACACATGACCGCTCGCTCGTTTGGATGTGAGAGCTCTCCATCTCGCTCAGTCTCTGATAAACGAACGAGCTAGAGACGTCGTACCTGCGATCAGAGAAGACGCAGCTATGATACAAAGGACAGCGGCAAGGCCAAGGATGAATCGAGCGAAGATGAACGTTGTGACTGTGAACTTTTAAAGTGAGCGATAGTTTCGCACTACGCTCATCGATTACCGTTCAATGCAGATCCTTGTAGGAGGCCTCCAAACATCAAGATCATGCTTCCGAAGAAAATTGGGTATCGTCTTCCAAGTTTATCCACCAAAGAGGGCACGAACGGCACAGCAATAGCATAGCCCAAAGGAAGTGCAGCAACCATGAGACCCAACAGGGCAGAATGAGGACGATGAAAGTCTGTCGTCCGAGTCAACGAACTTGATATACGAACGAGACGATGGACATTTACATTCGAGCCATGAGGGTACAGCTTGCAGGCCGTTTATCATGGTCGCATCGAACCTTTTTGAGTCACATTACCACCGACAGTGACACGCGCGCGAGGAAATTTAGGACTTGCCCAGCAGTCATTTCCACACCAAGACACGCCGGAATCATTGAGAGATATAAAAGGCGAAGGTTGGGCTTGCGATACCAAGGAACTTTGTTTCGTCGTGCTAGTCTAGAGACTATCACATCGTTGTTTTCTAGTCGAAAGTGGCCTGTCTGCCTTGACTCGGAGTCCATTTCGAATGCTCGATAGCACTAGGAGAATCGGCGTGAGTAAGGTCGTGTTGTGTTTTATTCGTGTGCGGTACATTCAAACGGACTCGGACACTTCCGTATTATGTAATCTCGCATAGATAACTTTTGTATTTGGCACATCTCTACCTCAGTCATGACTCTGTCTCGTACTGAGGTAAGACCAGCCTACTTACTATTCATACATTGTACTTACACTCTGTAGATACTTTTACACATCAGCAAAAGTTTTATCCTCTATATAGTACTGTACACTACTGTACAGCATTATACAGCCTCACAGCCTCACAGCTAGATCCCCCTCTGTATAGCTGTTACCAGACTTTGTACAGACTTGTACAGATTAAATACAAACTAAGTATAGATTAAATACAAACTATACAAACTATACAGATATATTACAGATCAATTACAGACTTGTACAGACCTGTTCAGACTAACTACAGATTTAATACAGACTTGTATAGTATTATAAATAATATTTATTTTTATA
>JBBPMF010001333.1:0-10200 GCA_038090175.1 Austroboletus eburneus
CAATGCCCCTCTCTCTCTAGGCAACCCCATTACACCCCTCCTCCCACTGAAGCAGCTATCCCAGACCCCGAACCAATAGAAACCTACCACGAACCAGAAGAAACCCCCACTATGAACAACGAAAAAGTCACTGAAAGACGTGCAGGATTACCTGAGCCATTTGATGGCAAGACGGAAAGTGCGGAGTATTGGATCTATGCAATGGATGCATACTTCAAATGAATCCTACCCTCTACGACAATGAACAGAGGATCCTGACCACCCTGAACAGGATGACAGAGGGCAGAGGAAGACAACATGCCGAGACTGAGGTGCATACCGATCTGCCACTCTATCGAGTGCTAAACATAACTTGATATATATGATAGGAAACTACTGGCGGTTATCCATACTCTTGAAGACTGGAGACACCACCTACTGGGAGCTCAACATGCAGTCCAAATACTCACAGATCACAAAAATCTTATCTACTTCAGAGCCCCTCATCGATTATCTCAATGCCATGCTCATTGGCAAATGTTCCTGCAAGACTTTGATCTTGCATTTACATATGTACCAGGAACACACATGGGTTCTGCCGATGCCCTCTCAAGAAAAAAGAACATATCCACTGAATTAGACAATGCTGAGGTAGTTCTCCTTCCAGATGACCTATTCTATAAACAGATTGATCTCACCTTAATGGACAAAATTGCAAAGTCCACTCCATCTGATCCTTTTGTCCTTATAACACTTGAAAAAATGTATAACAATACCCCCCTGCTTCCTAGAACAAAGTTGTCCAATTGGACCTTTGTAAATCAAGAACTCTGTTTCCAGTGATGTCTCTTTATCCCAGAACCTACCCGCCAAACACTGGTCCATGATCTGCACTACTTCCAAACAAGTGGACACATGGGCCACTTCTGAACATTAGCTGCTCTTGAAAAAGACTTCTGGTGGTCTGGCATGTCCACATTTCTGTGACGATTCATCACAGGTTGCACTACTTGTCAAGCCAATAAAGTAAACACCCATCCTACATCCCCCCCTCTGATGCCCTTAAACTCGTCTGCATCTTGCCTCTTTCAACAGGTTTCTGTTGACCTCATCTTGGAACTACCACCTGTCACTGGATTTGACTCTGTTATGGTCATGGTTGACCATGGCCTTTCAAAGGGGGTGATTTTCAGCCCTTGCTCTAAAACAATTGATGCACAAGGAATCACCCAACTCTTCTTCAACCATGTGTTTAAAAGACTTGGTCTTCATGACAGAATCATCTCAGACAGGGGCCCCCAATTCACATCTGTCTTTGCCAGGGAACTAGCATGATTACTCCAGTATGACATTGCCCTATCATCTGCCTACCATCCCCAGACAGATGGAGAAACTGAACAAATGAATCAGAAACTTGAAACCTATCTCTGGATCTTCTGCAATGGATCAGTGGATCAATGGGTTCTACTCCTTCCATTAGCCAAATTTCACCACAATACAGCAACCCATTCCTCTACTCAAAAATCCCCATTTGAATTGATCATGGGATACCCACCCTGAGCCTATCTACCAATCAGATCCAGAACTAGAAAATAGGTTAATCAAACTGGAAGACTCTCAAAAAAAGGCACTGGCAGCACATGAACAAGCAAGAATGTTTATGGAAAGATGAAGAAGATCCACATTCAAACCATGGAAAGTTGGAGACAAAGTATGGCTGGAAGCAACCGATCTAAAAATGAACTATTCAGCCAGAAAACTAGCCCCCAAACACGAAGGACCATTTGAAATTGAAAAAGTAATTTCTCCAGTAGCTTACCAACTCCACCTTCCCCCAACATGGAAGATCCACAATGTGTTCCATGCTGGCCTACTAACCCCTTATGTGGAAACTTGGGAACATGGAACCAATTTCCCCAACCGACCTCAGAGATAGTAGATGGAGAAAAAGAATGGGAAATAGACAAGATTATTGCCCATAGAGGGAAAAAGGAGGCCTGCCAATTTCACATTTGATGGAAGGGATATGATTTCGGTGATGACACATGGAAGCCAGAATCTAACCTTGCAAATGGCTCAGAACTCTTGGAGGTTTATAAATGATCAAGGAAACTCTGACTATCCCCAGAACAATGACCACACCCCATGAATACTCCCTTGAATCCCCCCATGAATCCCCAAGACTTCACATTCCCTGTATACCCCCTCTCATGTCTGGAATCTTTATTCCTGAACTATCTCCTCTCCAAGGACACAGACTCCCCCCTGTTTTTTGAAATACCCTCCTGGTATCAGTCCTTGAATGCCCAGCCCTCTATCACTACCTCATCTCGCATCTCCTCTATGATGAAGCACCCATCTTCCCCCCCCCCCTCTCCCCCCCCTTATCGCATCCTTTCAATGACTCTCACTCTCTGTCAGACTCAATCACGAGAGAGCTTGAAGAAATCCAACATCAGCAGAATCACTTGATTATGCACTCAAACACTCTCTGGCTGAGGGATGAATCCAAATCTGCCAAACCCTTGCAGACTTTGGTATCTTTAGAATCATCAATACCTTCTTCAGAGTTACTTTGGCCCCCTACCTCTGACCACTCCTCCATGTTACAACTAAGTGCAGTTCCGAAGGTTCTGGAACTTATTCCCACAGTTCTGATGCTTCCGACATACCTTCCCATGGTTCCGAAGGTTCCAGAATTCCAGAACCATTGGAACTCTTCAACACTCTTCTGTCAGAATGAAAGCCTGAAGATGGATTACCCCTAGAATGTTATTGGACTTTATCCCCCGAAGACTATGCTCCATGTGGTCACATGGAGATCCCCATTCTGGACTCACCCTATTCGTCTCTTTTCCCTCTTTTGTAACTCTTGCCATGTGCCATAGAACTGTTCTTGTCATGGACCTCCACTCCTTCTTTTTACCCTCCTTTTGGTGACAGTGTTATTCTGTTCCTACCATTGACTCCACAATGCTGTTGTAGCATACCATGTGTCCTGTTCCATCGCCTTTCTATTCTGAGATGGTTCCGGACTGTATAAGTAGCTAATAGTTATCATGTACATCTCCCAGCTAAATCTGTGCAATTATATGCAGTGTTTAGTCTCATTCCTGCCTGAGTCTGGAGTCTCAGCAGAGAACCCCCTTCAGATTTCTATAGGACATTGTGTTGCCTTTGAGGACACACTGGGACTAGATGTTGCACAAGTGTAACACTCCAAGCCCTCACTGAGGAACAAGGAGAGAACTACCTCCTGGACCTTGTCCATGACCACCTTGCCATATCACCCTTTTTCACCCTTATCATCAAAAAACTTAATGGGACCAGCCATGCCCACAACCCTCCCATTATGGGAAGCACTGGACCTTTGCTTGGAGGAATCACCATGGCTGAGAGGAGAATTAGAAACGCAACCTTACAAATGGCAGAAGGACTGGCTGCAATCTCCCTCCCCCAAACTCCCCAAGTTCTACCCATTCGAGATGGCCCAAAGAAGCCTCTATCATTGGCTGAAGGAAGTGAAGGACAGAGCATGAGTTCAGTCAGAGGAAAAGAAAAAGGAAAACAGAAAGAGGCACCATCACCCAACCCCATTCCCATTCCCCCAAGATCAGCCCCAGGACCAATTTGCAGGAATAGGAGGTCCAACAAACTTGCATGCTTCCAATGTGGAAGCATCAAACATCTGTGACCCAACTGCCCCATTTACACTTGTCTCTTCTGCCACCAAAAAGCCCCTGGACACATTCAATAAGAATGTCCCTCTAACCGATGCTCTTCCTGCCATGGAATGGGGTACTCCTCTGCTGAATGCTTCGACCCTGAAGACTTCAATGATGACAATGTCATCTTCAACGATGGAGACTCTGCAGGAGATGACTTTAGGAGTTGAAGAGGGTCTTCAACAGATAGAAGAGGGTAATGTTACAAGTAAGTGCAGTTCCGAAGGTTCCAGAACTTGTTCCTGCAGTTCTGATGCTCCCAAAGTACCTTTCTGCAGTTCTGAAGGTTCCAGACTTCTGTCATATCCCTAATCCTAGCCCTCCTCTGCTCCTCTGTTCCTCTGCTTCTCCACTCCTACACTCCTCCACTCCTTCACTTTTATGATCCTCTGCTCCTCTGCTTCTCCACTCCTTATACATTCTAATTACATTACTCTTTGTTCTCCTTATGTACTAGTCTTGCCTCTTAAATTTCTCTGATCCTGTGTTCACACAGCTCCACTTATGTTTCCTTTCCATCTCCCTTTCCCCAGCTCCACTTACTTATGTTTTCCGTCATTGCCTTTGTACATCACCTCTGACCTCCATATATATAGTCCTGTCTTGTCACCTGTACTTTAGCTAGTTATCAACCTAGATGACTTAGACAACCCAGACAAATCTGACTCCCCTGTCTTCTCTTGCTTCTTGTCATTCCCTGCTCCTCCAAAATCTGGGATCATCAATGATTCAACAAGGGTGCAGTGCTCTGCTCTGAGTCACTGAAGCCAAAGTCCTACTCTATTCCCTTTTCATCAAGATTCACGGAGCTCCTACAGAGTTCGTCCACCAAGTCCAACCTGGTCTTAACAACTTCTGGAACCATCAGAACTCTTCAACACTCTTCTACCAGAATGGAAACCTGAGGATGGACTACCCCTGAAGTGCTATTGGACTCTGTTTCCTGAAGATTATGCTCCATATGGTCATATGGAGATCCCCATCCTTGACTCACCTTGTTCCTCTTTTGTTCCATTTTTGTAACTCTTACCATGTGTCCCCAGAACTACTTTTGCCACAGACCTCCACTTCTCCTTCCATCCTCCTTCTGATGGCAGTGTATTCCCATTCTTACCATTGATCCATGAGGCCATTGTAGTGTACCATGTGCCCTGTCCCATTGCCTTTCCATTCCGAGATGGTTCCAGGTTGTATAAATACCTAGTAGTTGTCCTGTATATTCCCCAGCTAGATCTGCACAATTATACACAGTGTTTAGTCTCATCCTGCCTGAGTCTCAAGTCTCAGCAGAGAACCCCTAGGATTTCTATAGGATGTTGTGTCGCCTTTGAGGACACACTGGGACTAGATGTTGTGCAAGCATAACAACCCATGGCAATCTACTGAAACATGCTTGATAGCACACAAGCTGTCACTCTCACCATGTGGAGATCTGTCTCAACCACATTTATCCAAGTTACCATGTAATATATTTTCTCATTTTCACTCAGTGCATGCCTTCCTTGGTCCTTGTTTCCACCACAGGTCAACACAGATCCTATCTTCGACTGCCGGACTCGGAACAGTCACCCTCAGGCCTCCAAGCTCAAGTGTCTTTCCCCCTGAAATTGCCGAAGCCATACACCAATTGCAGAAAGACCCCAGAGTCTCGGAGCTTTGTGGATCGGAGCGGCAAGCTTTACCTCATCGACAACACTGCCTAGTAGTGAGTGGAGTGCTGCCGCAGTCGAATCATTTTGCCACTCATTCTCACTCTCACCTGTAGTTCCTTCACCGATGTGCTGTGCATACATAGGCTTGGAACCTAATCACCTGCCGACAGAGAACGACGTTTTACTACAAGCTGAAGCCCAGCATGTCATTCGAATCCCTGCGTCACGGCGCAGTGGCCCCGGTGGGGACTCGGACTCTCAAGGCAAGCCACTACCGTCATGGTCCCATCACACTACCCCGTTTTGCGCCGACCCGAAATACGACGTTCCTGCGACGATTCGTTCAATCGACTGACCGACCCTCCCCTTCTTGCTCGACTCGGCCGTCGAGGTCGCGTGGCATGGCGGTGTATGCCGGGATTCCCCGAGAGGGAACGTTCACAGCACCGCCTGTAAAGGACAGAAATGGTTTTTTTTTTTAAAAAGCACATCGCCGTCGCTGCCGCAGTTGTCGCCGTTGGAGTGTTGGGAGCGCTCTTGCGTTGCCTGCGCCCTCATCGTCGTCATCGTCTGGTGGGCATCGTCGGCGGCGCGGTGTTGTGAGACGCCGTTGTTGTCGCCGTTGGGGTGTTGGGAACGCTCTTACGTTGTCCGCACCCTTGTCGTTGTCGTTGTCCGGTGGGTGTGGTCGGCGGCGTAGTGTTAGGGGAGCTACTGCCGCCACCGTTGTCGTTGAGGTGTCCGTTGAGGTGTGGGGGCACGCTCATCGTCGCCGAGGTGTTAGAGGCCCCTTGCTGTCGTCGGTGGTGAGGTGTTGGGGGCGCCATTGCATTTCCTGCGCCCTCGCCGCCGTCATCTGATGGGTGTGCTGTCGGCGCTGCGATGCGATGAGGTGTTGGGGGTGCCGTTGCAGTCGTCCTCGGCCGGGAGTTGGGGGCCCTGTTGTGCACTCCTTGCGCCCTCGTCGCTGTCGTCTTGATGGATGCTGTTGATCCTCATTGTTGTCCATTGGGGGCTCGGCGTGTTGGGGGTGCCAGCGTTGTCGTTGTATTTGAGATACGGTCGGCGTCGTCAACATGCTTCGTACGAGGCGAAGGAGAGAATGAGCGGATGAAGAGAGGAACCCACCGTATTCAGGCTATTGTCGCAATGCAATGCGTTGCCGCCAGCACTAGAGATAGGTCTTGGAGAGGTCTTGAAGTCAACTGGGCTAGCGCAGAGGCCTGCAAGAGAGTTGCGCGTCAAGGATCAGGCACCAGGGAGGTCCTGCAGAGGCCTACAAGAGGTCCAGATATAAGTTGCGCGGCTTCCTCAAATGATTCGCCAAGCAGTGCCATGATTCATCCAGCAGTGCCATCCGGGAGGGACAGGAAAATTGGCCTTAGAGACCACTACAGCCTCCGAAAAGTGCTGCCTGAGGTGTACTACAACAACGGGATCGAGTAAACAATACTGGCCGCAAATGTAATCATCAACGCTCTTCCCATCTCATGTGCGACACGCTAGACGTGCTGCCAAAACAGAACCGTGCATCTAACTCTTTCATGGCGGCCTGTTCCATTTTGGGTCTCTCTTCAATATTGACTAGCTCTCTCAGGCCCTCGAGAAGTTCCGTATGGTTGGCCAAGAATGGATAAGTGTCTGCATCAAGCCCAGGAGCATATATGCGTAAGCAGGGATCTTTCTCTTCTTCACCTATTGGGTATGTGACCAGAAAATGGGATGCTGACGTTTTCCGGGAGAGGTCGTTCAATATGGCAATGTAAGGAAGTGGAATGGAACCTTCTGCTGATCCTGATTTTTCGCCACCCAGACTATCATGTTCTCGGGTGATGGAGGGTGTTGTCTTTTTGGAGCTTGCCGACTTTCGAGCTTTGTCCGAGATGAAAATCTGAGACATTCGCGACTTCGCAGAGCCAGAGTTGCTTTCACCCTTGTCGAAATAGATCGGTATCATCTTGTCTACAAGGGGTTGATGGTGGCAACATTGCACAGCACTGGTCTTCTGCCAAAAGCGTGCAGTCATTTCATCCAGACTGCAGGGAAGGTCATCATAATCGAAGTCGCAACACATAGTAACAGCCCAGATACGAACATTAAATCGTCGTTTCCTTGTGGTTGCCCGATATTTTTCTTCATGCAAATCCAGTGCGAAAAGTTGATACGCGCATCCTTGAACTTGCCAAGTACTGATTTACTATCGTGGAAGTTCCGTAGCTTTGGTCCAAAGATAAACATGAGCCAGTCCACGACGGGGATCATTTCGCAGTCGGCAAGATGATCCGTCCATTGTTCTACAGGCTTCCGCAATCCAGGTCTGCTGCGGATAAACAAGTCCTTGGCAAGCAGCCAGAGTAATCGACTGGCCAGCTCGCCTCTCTCTCCCATCTCGATCATGCCCGCGTTGATAACTACTAGCAACTTTCGTAGAGCACTCCCCAGGATTTTGGGTTCACCGTGGAGAGCACCCGCGGCCACGTAGGACAGAATGGGTTCCGATGGATAGCTTGTGAACCGCCACCTGCGGTCCAAGGTCGTCGAAAGACAGATACGCAAGTGGCTTGCCACGCCTTCCTCCAGACGACCGACTGCCTCCGGATGTCCCAGTGTAATTTCCAGGGCAAAACGCTGTCCCAATACTGCCAGAACATGATCCAGATCTTCCGGGTCAAAAAGGGCTTCTCTACAGAGTTTACTGAGTGCCAAATCAATGACTGCCCTTACGCCGTCACCCCCATTCTTGTGTGAGATCCATCTGCGAAGATGACATGTTAGCCAGGTACCGCAAAGAGTGGAACAACTGACAAGGGCCTTCCATAGCTTGCGATGTGTTGGACCTGGGATACTTCGTGCATGCTAATATCTCCAAATCGCACTGCATTCTGGTCCCATCCTAACAGAGTGTAAGGAGGGAAAAGTAGATTGCCGATCTTTGAAACACGGGTGGACTTGTCTGAAGTAAACAATGAGTTGGATAATCATAACAACAGAAAATTTCTACGAACACATCTCATTAGGTGGCGAGAAATCTATGACGCGAGATGTCGTTGAGACAAACACAACCCAAACAGCGTGCTTTTCATGATTTAGGCAATGCGAATACGCGTTTATGACACGGCAGAAGACATTGGCCGGGCGATAAGATCTTGCGGATCCGACCACCCATTCCTTGGTGAGGGCGTGTGCCTCGTCGATCGCAATCACCAATTTGGGTTCCCCGTTACCGCCTGGAATGATCTTCTCGAGAAGTCGAGCCATATTCACATAGGCATGGACAGCAGGTGCAGTCCAACTGAAATCTCTATCGTGAACCGTGTTATCAGAACGTGAGGTGTCTCCGGGCGTCTGCGCTTCATCGTCAACCAACATGTCGGTGAACTCGCCTGTATTTTTGCCGGAATCCGCCACGGTTTCAGTACAAGCCTATGCATTATTGTAAACTCAGTGTCATATTACAGAGCCAGATGCCAGTAACATCACCTTGTATGTTTCGTAGAGTCGTTCAAAGAAATCCTTCCTGATCTTTGTTTGTTTGTGAGCCATAACGCACATTTCCCTGCTCCAAGCCATGATGTCCGCCGTCGCTTCGGGCTCGGGTTTCTTCAAAGCTTCCGAGAGACGCCACTGGAGGGTTTTAAAAAGAGCGACAAAAAATGCGGTGCAGACGGTCTGATATGTGTTCTCGTCACCAGCGACCTCAGTCAAGATTTTCGATGGGATCTCATCGCGTGCAGGGAATCCATACACGTCTCCTTTTTCGTGCAGGTTCATGTAAATCACTATTACACCCTTCTTGTGCAACTATAATCGATTAGGTCACCGCGGGTATACGCGAGGTCCACACAGCCCAATTACCTCTGTTAACATCCTTGTTTTTCCGGTCCCTGAGCTCTGCACAATTGAACAGAACTTGGCATAATATGCAGGTTTGGTTGGTTTCTCGAATAGCCTCTCATTCTTTGTTAAGTACTCGCAGAAGCCGTCAATGGCTGGTCCACGGAACTTTGTCTTGAAGGACCTTTCCAATCCCTCATATACTAGTAAAAAAGGCGGTCTATGATACAGGGCAAATTAAAGGAGTATAAAACGCTCACATTTGTGTTCGGGAGACAACTCTGGTGCTGATGGTGGGATTAGTTGGAGAATGGCTGGTGGAAAGACCAGGGGCCGTTACTTATGATGACAAATACACATGGTTAACACTCACGCAGCTCTCGAACTTTGCGATATGATCCTTCCCTAAAGGCCTCAACAAGCGCCTTATATATGTATTCGTTGTGGTCCACCAGAGAGCATGCATCGTCGATTCGAGCATATTTGGTGTCCAACCGGAAGCGATTCCCAGAGTGCTGAATAATAGCCAAGAGGAGACAGGAAGCGTCTAGTATGGAAAGCTGCTGATTTTTAGAACGAATACTCTTCACTATGAACAAGCCATCCACGGCTGCGTCGAGGTTGACGTGTACATCATTGGGGACTGATACGGAGTCCATGTTCGATGACAATGCGAGTCCGATGCGTCACTCTTTATGAGATGACGGAGGGTTTCTGAAATCTAGGATTGGGTGAGTTCGGTTTAGGGGTTTAGGCTGCGACTGCCACACCAAGAGTTTGAGCGGAGATATAACTTATTGGTGTGGACGCGATTGCTCGGCACGTGAATCATGTGATGCTCACTTCGACAGGTCTCGTTTACTGTCCGCCAACTTCTCGGACCTCTTCGTCTGGTCCCGAATCAGACAGACCATTCAAAATCCTAGCACTCCCACCCGACATTGCTGCTGTTAATACCCCTTCAACTGGAAGCAGCCCGTCTGACGATGAACGAGAAATCTGGATCGTGT
>JBBPMF010001335.1:0-10168 GCA_038090175.1 Austroboletus eburneus
CCACTTCAGGCTCGGGCTCGGGCTCGGGATCAGGAATACGGGCAGGGTGCGGAACGGGTCGTGGCCTCGTCGTCAACGGCGGCGCAGGAGGCGGTGGCGGCTACATCACTCGTCAACATCCCTTGACGAACAAAAAGTGAATGAATATCACAAACCGGCGCCGCAACTTCGGGTTCAGGTTCAGGTTCAGGCTCGGGCTCGGGCTCAGGTGCGACCTGTCTCGCCGCCCAGGTCGCAGCCGTACCCACAACCGCTCCACCCGCCGCAGCAGCTCCCACACGCGAGCCAAACCGACCCGAAGAGGCCGTCGTCAAGGCAGGGGACTGCCAAGACGCCGCCTTGCTCCGTTGTTCGTCTTCCTCGGTCTGCTTTTTGGTAAGTGCCTGTCGTTCGCTCCAGGTTAGCTTCTTAGGGCCCCCAGCAACGCCCACGCTCGCATGTGGAGGCGGTGCTTGCGCCTGTTGCGCCTGTGCCTCAAACTGCTGAAACGGGTTCTTTAATTTTCCCGGCGTCAACTTGATCGGTGTATATGCAGTTCCCTGAGAAGTAGACAACGATTCAGACCAAGTTCCATCAGACGTTTTCGTGCGACTTACAACCGGCGCGATACGATCCTCTTCAGCGGGCTTGGTGGGAATGTTGGATGTCACGACTGGCGCGGGAGGCGATGGGACAGCGCGCGGGGCTGGTGGCGTATATGACTTGAAGTGGGTGAGGTCACGAAAAACAAGCCGAAAGCGGCAAAACTCACCGACGTCACCACTGGGCGAAGCGCACTCGGCACCGCAGGGGGGCGTGGAGCCGTCGGCAAAGGTGGCTTAGGTGGTTCGTCATCCCAGTCGTCATCAGGTGCATAGCCCGGTGCCGTCTTGACCGGTGCCGCCACGGGCGTGCCAAACAGAGGTCGTGGTGCTGTCGGGATGGGCTGCTTATCAGCCGCAGCTGATCGTGCGGGGAACGCGCTGCTCGGGGGCGGTGGTACACGGCGCATAGATGCGATATCGGGCCTGCCGATCGGGGTGTAGTTGGTGCCCACGGGTGCGATGGGCTCAAACTTGCGTGGCTTTTCGTTGTGAGTAGAGTATTTCGCGCCCGATGCAGCTTCGACGCGACGCATGACAAGAGTGGGTGCAACATCTGACTGGGAGAAGTTTGGGTCAGAGAGCGATGGGGAGGAAAGCATGGACAGACCTCGTTGCGAGCGTTGATGACGACGTGTGTGCCGCGGAGGAACTTGGCGACGGCACTCGAGTGGGTGTGAAAGAGGCCCTTTTTAGCTTCGGGCACACCATCACCGCACCAGTTGATCTGGACAAACTTGGCTAGCTTGCTCTGCGATGATATCAGAGCGACGTCGTCTGCGAGACGAGCAGCGACGCACGTTTGGATCGATCACTCTCGCAAACGCATATTGGATCCTGAATACGATAAGCTTTCGCTGCTCGAATCGCGTATGAGCGACCGACCTTCCGTCCGAAAACTCTTCCTGCAGTTCTTCGAGGCCGCCGTCGCCGGTGGACTGTACCTTGAGATCGTTGGTGCCCTTGTCATAGGTGAACACTGCCCAGTCGATGCCGTCCGCAGCGACGACGTCCTGATACGCGTCGCTGATGTCCTTGCTCGACAGGTTTACCTGCAGAGACATGTGTTGGTGATGGTTTCGGTCGAGTGTGCGGAGGCGCAGTACACGGTACTAGTAAAAAATCACGTGATCTAAACTACTAGAGAGATGGAATGTCGTGCTTCCAGTGAACACCTGCCGCCTTGGAGACCTCTATCGCGATCGCCCGGACCGCCCGGACCTGCTCCTCGGTAGCGCCGTTCCTCATCGCGCCCTTGAGATGCCACTCGACCTGCCGGGGCACGTCGATGGCGATCAGCGCCGCGATCATCGCAAACGACGTCTCCATCGCCGACGTCGCACCCATGAACGCGTACACGTAGCCGTACCCGAACGTGGTGGTCATGTAGCCGAGGTCCGGATAGATCTCGTGGAGCAACGCGTCGGTTGACTCGGCCGTCTCTCCGTACGTCTGGTTAAAGTAGGCCTTGCCTGCATGCACGAGCTCTTCGATGGACGGGTCTGGGTTGCTGAGACGGGAGTCAGCAAGGGACGGGACAGCACGGATTCGCGTACCGGAGTGTCTCCTTGTCCTGAAGCTCGGATGGGGTCGCCCGGTGGAGCACGAGGAGGGCGTTGATGACCTGGATGGATTGAGACAAGGTAGCGAACAGAAAGAGGCGTATGACCTTGGGATAGCCGCAGATCATGCCCGACTTGAACACGGCGTCGCGAATTTTGCGTGTGGCCGTGAGCCGATCTTGGTGCGAGGCGCCGATCGCTTCTAGA
This sequence comes from Austroboletus eburneus, assembly GCA_038090175.1. Lineage (NCBI taxonomy): Eukaryota > Fungi > Basidiomycota > Agaricomycetes > Boletales > Boletaceae > Austroboletus > Austroboletus eburneus. The sequence continues at coordinate 2,351 of JBBPMF010001335.1, forward strand.
TCATCGAGTACATATTTGAGCACGAGCTTGACGGCGTCGGGGCAGTTGCTCGCGCTGAAGGCGATGGCTGCGACGGCGTACCAAGCGCTTTCGACGTAGCTGGACTGACCCGGATACAACTGTTTGAGACGGGAGAGAAGCTCAGGCGTCGCAACGTCGGCCATGGTACTAGTTTAGGTGAAAGGTTCGTCCCACACCCCCGTCGTCGTCGTCGCTGGCAACATGCGGTGCTAAGTAACTTGCTTGTGGCATGATCCGTGCTAATTGCATCACGAGAACCGGAACATTCAACACGTACGATACCCGACTTGTAGAAAAAACCGTCTAGAATGGTCGCAAGCGAGTTCGTTTCCAACTTCCCAAAGCCCGCTGTGCTAACCGTTTGCCCAGCTGATCTCGACCCTACCATCGACTTTGCCGCCGGAACTGCCGCGGGCGTGGTTGGTCTTTTGGTCGCACATCCGTTCGACACAGGCAAGTCTCGTCGGCCGAATAGCCGTTCTCGTCGTGCTCACTCGTGCAGTCAAAACACGCTTCCAGAATCCAGCCATTTATTCCAAATACAAATCCACTCTGAATGCGTTCCGCACGATCGTCAGGGAAGAGCGCTTCGTGGGTCTTTACAAGGGCATCGTGTCTCCCCTCGTACGTAGAAGTGCTTCCATGTGCCTCCCATCAACGTCCTAGTGCCCCAATTCCAGGCCACGTGTGCGTTCATGAACGGCCTCGTTTTCTCTTCGTACAAGTTCTTCATGCGGGCGCAGCTAGATGACCCTGCGTCGGTCCCCTCACTGACGCAAGTATGTCTTGCTGGAACCGGTTGTGGCATAGTGACCTCGTGAGGCAGTGCGGTCCACGTTGTTTGACTCGTCTTGATGACACCCATCTTTCGCAGGCTTATCGCGAGCCCGACAGAACTAATCAAGATTCGACAGCAGAACGTGCTCGCCAACGATCCTGCAAACGCGTCTGCAGGCAAAGTCGCCATGGCCATCTTGAGACGGCACGGCATCCGGGGGCTGTACCGAGGGTTGACTGCCACTGCACTCCGAGACACTGCGTACGGGACGTACTTTCTCACGGTAAGTATGTCGATGACGCGTGAATGACAATGACGAGGACACTGCAGTACGAGGCAACGTGTCGGTATTTCAAACCACCATCGGCGCAGCCATCGGGAGCCGACCATTCCTCGTTGTTGTCAGAGATTGATGCGGAGGCCAACAGCTTACCTTGGTCGGCACTCTTTCTCGCAGGGGGACTGGCAGGGGTCGCAGGGTGGGCAGCCACGTTCCCGATGGACCTGGTAAAGACACGGATGCAAAGCACGGATCCGAGTCCTACGGTGGGTACTGGCAAGCCAGCAGGAGACCCTTATCGGACGATCATATCGACTGTCGTGAACTCATATCGAGCGGAAGGGACCAAGGTATTCTTTAGAGGCCTGGCACCGACCCTAATACGGTGAGGGGCGCCATGTTTCTGTTGAGGGGGCATACTGAGCGGATGTTCAAGGTCCGTGCCGGTGAACGTTGCGACGTTTTCTGTATACGAATCAGTGGTCCACATGCTGTCTTGATGGGCATGCCGACGGGGAAGGAGGAAGCCCTAGCGCCACGGACCGAGAGCGGTAGGATCCTGTTACACGTTTTAATAGCGAGCGGGGACCAAGTCGAAATAGGATGCTGTCTTTGTGCAAAAGTTGGGAGGCCGAGCGATGCACGTGCAGTTGAGCGCCCGCCACAGTGACGTCAGTGTGTGGAAGGCAACTCAGTTGGTGTAAACATCAACCTGGGGACTGTGCGGTTGCCAACGCCGGGGACGTCGACCGGGGAAACGTGCTCGAGGTCGTTGTGTTTGACGTAAGATGAGATTGGATTCGCACTTCTGGAGAGACAGCCAGCAGTTACAGTCAGTGCGAGGAACGCGGCAAACGGCGTGCTGAGTTTGTTCTAGCCAAAGTCGGCGACAATTCCCAATTTCCCATCTGCGGTGCAACGCCTTTGGCACGCCAGCTATCTTCGCCCACTTCCATCTTCCCGACGGTCTCCTCCTCCTCCTCCTCCTCCTCCTCGTCCCCTCGCTCCCCCCACGTCCCGCCCCTCATCGTACCCGCCTCCCCGCCCTCCGCCTCCCGCCCCGCCCACCCCGCCCATCGTCACATCCCCTCCCACGCTCGTCCCCACGCTTGCTCTTCCGCCGCACGTATACCTCTCCTTCCCCGCCTCCCCCTCCGCGTCTGCACGCTCCTCTCATCAACCGCCCCAGCATGGCTGCCGGCCCACCAGGATCAATGTCCCTCCCTCCCTCTGACCCCCAGGCTTCCTCCGACCCGTCATGGGAGGGCGACAGGATGTCAGTCCTCGTTTATCTCTCTCCATCTCCCCCCCTTCACCTTCCTTGCCAGGTTCAACATCTACATTTACGATTACTGCAACAAACGTGGCTTCCGCAAAACCGCTCGCGAACTCCTCACAGAGGCTGAGATCCCCCCAGACTCGGCCCCGCCCATCAATGCAAAACAGGGCCTCTTGTTCGAGTCCGTATCATCTTCTCCCCTCCTTTCCCCCATCCCTTCTCATCCTTGGCCCCCCAGGTGGTGGAGCGTATTTTGGGTCCTTTTCACCGCCAAAAGTAATGGCACAGGGACAGAGGACGCAATGATCTACACACAGGTACCCGCTCCGTAACCTCGTAACTCTTTTCGTCACCGACATGTCTTCTCGCACTCCAGCACCAAATACAACAGACTAACCTCAGACAGGGTCCCAGACCTCTCAACCACCAGGTGCCACAAGTCGGCCGCATGATAAACGGTACGCACACACTCCAATCCTCGATCATCTCTCACGGACGTTCTCCTAACTCTCATGTGCCCACTAGGTAACCCACAGCTCCCATTCTCCATGGTTGGCGCTGGCACTCAGCCGAACGGCATTCCTATGCCATCTGCCGGATCTACACCCGCAGGTGCAAATCCCGCACCTCCCCAAAACTTTACTGCCCTCATGCCCGGTCAGCCTCGTCCAGGCGCTCCACAACACCGTGGCGTAAACGGCGCCAATCCCTATCAGTCTCCACCGATTGCCCATTCCCCGCAGAACCAGGGGGGTAGCGCTGGCCCAAACCCACAGAACCCGATGAACCCACTCGGCCCGTCTCCCCACTTGGCACATCTTCGGGCAGGAATGCTCCCGCCGAATGCAAATATGGGTTCGGTTCCGCACTCACAGACACCGCCATTTCCACAGCTTGGTCGGTCTTCTAGTCGACCTGGTTCTCCCGCACAAATGATGCAGGCTAGTCCTTCCATGGTAGACCGTGCCACCCCTGTCAACCCTCAAGTTGAGAGCAGCGTCAATGCCGAGCTCTCACGCCTCTCCGCCGGCCTCCTCACCAACATACGACAGGAACTCGGTGTCCAGGAAAAGGATTTACAGACCCTTACATTTGAGGAAAAGGTCATTTCGCTAACCGTCGGTCGCCCTTTCCCCGTTATTGACGTGAGTGCTCTAGACTCGCATCCTCAGCATCGCTCGGCAGCGAAGCGTGAATCCCAGCGTGAGGAAGCCTGGTCCGGGAGGACCCCAAGGCCTTGCGGGTCCCTCCAGCCACGCCCCGGGCATGCAACTTGCTGGTCAACGTCCGCCTGGACAGCCACAGCCACCACAATTGCCACCCCAACAACAAGGTCCTCAACAACAGTCTCAACAGCCCCAGCCACCGCAACAAGCACTACAGCAGCAACGAGTCGTGAAGCGCAACAGCACCTCGCCAGGAGAAGAAGTATATCATCGTTTCCATGAACGTGTTCTTTGATCTGATGGATTAATTTGTCGTGACAGCATGGTCAATTGCCCAATAGCGAGAGTTCGCCTCCTGACAGAAAACGCATACGCCGCTCGTCTGTCGGCATGGATCAAGTACCTCCCGTCGGGTACCCTCATCAACAGCAGCAACAAGTGCAACAGCAGATGATGAATGGCGGCATGATGCGACCAGGACCAGGACCTATGCCCATGAATAACTTCCCACAACACGGTCCCCCGGGAATGGGCAACCCAGGCATGGGTATGCCAATGGGTGCTCCACAGATACCTGGGAATATTATGAGTCCCGGTTTGGGAGGTCCTCGAGCGGTCTGTTTTCGTCTGTTTTTATTTTTCTCCTACTAAGCGTGCCATCATCGGCAACTACAGTACCACCAAGGCCTTCAAGCAGTCACCAAGGTGGCAATGGCGAATATCCCCGGAGGCGGAGCGGGCACTCCTACTCCTGGCGAACCTCCTTTTAACCCAGGGCAACCCCCATTTCCTGGTCCACAAAACAACCGCCTAGTGCAAGGCAAACCCATGGCGATGATGCCACCGCCTTCACCAGCTGGCGGCCCTCCGAAGGAGCAGTCCAAAGATGTCAAACCACCCGGGCCAAATGGCGCGGAGGGATCGCCACGAAATCAACAGCCACCGAACCCAGCAGGAGGCGGCCAAGGACCGCCAAATGGGAACGGCGGTGCACAAGTTAGCACAGCACCACCCACGCCAAGCGCGACGAGCTCGAGCATGACTGCGCCTTCACCGTCTGCGGTTGTCAATGGTACGCCAACGATCAACCCGGCAACACAACCGACGTCGTTGCCCGAAGTTCCCCCCAATTTCCTTACGAACGAATTTATGCAATCCGTTGCGAGTACGTTGGACGAGTTCGATGCGCACACGTTGTTCAGACCCGAGGACGCTGGTATCAACTTTGAGCAAGACTTTCGCGAGTGGTTTAATAATCCAGACGATCTAGTAGATATGAAGTAAACGGGTAGGGGAAGAGAAGGAAGGGGAAAGAAGAAAAAAAACGGATGCTAATCAGTATCAAGGGGAGGATGCTACGGTGTCCACCGATCATTGCTTTTTTGGAACTCCATCCACCGTCAGTCGTTTTTCCTTCCCTTGGTTCTATTGCTTGTCTTGTGCGTGTGTGCTGTTATCCTTTTCTTTTTCTTTCTCGCTTTGCCAGCTTGCTCCCATCTACATAGCTACATATTGTGTTGGCTGAGTTACTAGTGTTGTATGTACATACCTTGACTGCGTCGTGCTTGTCTTTTGTCCCCCTTCATTTGTTGCTTCCTTTTTTCATCATCCCCACCTCTGCGGAACCTTGTTTCTCTTCCCTAACCCTGTTTGTTGTTCTTACCTTATTTATAGTGCAACAAAACCTGTTTTTTGATTCCTCTATTCTTTTTCCCCCCAAGTCGGTGGGGTTGTGTGTTCTTGGTCTCATTCTCTCATATTTTTTAGATCAATGCGTCTTGGAATCGATTTTTTTTAGTAATCGTCGTGATTCTGGTTGTATATATGTTTTGTGTTGGGAACGTTTGTGTTTTTCTCGTGTCTGCTGTTCGCGGGCATTGAATGTTGTGTGCCTTGGCGTGGACTGACTCATTGTGTGTGGTTCCGAGGGGTCTCACAGATCTCACACATGACACTTGACATTACCAAGACCTGAGCTGTCAACACCATCGGGGGCAAGAGTTTGTTTTGTTCCACGACTCCGAGATTGAATCAGGACTTGTCATTACCTCTGAGTAAGTCTGGTGTTCTACAGAGAAACTCCAAGTGTTCACATGCCAGACATCAAGAATGGATTTCATATGTTGATGCTGGAGTAACCCACCACCTGGAGATGGTTAGCCAAATAGAAGTAGGCTTATGTAACCCTGGATATCAATACAATAGATTATCCTTACTTAGGTACTATATACATAGTTAATGTATTGAGATACATAGAACAAATACATATCTGTTGGCTAGACAGATGCAATAGAGACACTTTCCCCTTCTGAACCCAGCTTTCAAGAGACATCCCAAGTATCTCCAGGTGCTCCCATGTCGACGCCACCGGAGGTGAGAGTTTTGTTTTGTCCCAGGACTCTGAGTCAGTGAAGAGTCAAGGATATGTATCACCATCAGCTGTAAGCATTATTTGAGCTCAAATGTGTGGCTGGGCACAGCACTAGTGGCCATGGCTCGGTTTAGGCAGAGATTGAACAATCTTGAACTCTAACCCTCGCTCCCATCCCCATGCCCAAGTCTGTTTAACCTAAGAGTTGAACTTCTTTAAAACAGAGCCCTCTCGCCTCATTGTCTGCCCTCCCAGATGATTCTTTCCCCAGCAGGCAAGTTAATGCTCCTCTCATCTGCTGGGATAAAAAGTCTGCTGTCAAAACAACCCGTTTGATCACATGGCTCAAGGAGAATGATGCTGCATGACTGAAGCTCTTCTCTGACTCCACTCAGGATGCAAAGGCTGCCAATCATCAAAAGGAAGTTGTGGGCCACTCAAAAAGGCACTATTTGATGGAGGTAGTGAAGGCTATCTTTGCCAATGATGAAGATTCAGATGTGCATCACTTGTCACAATCACATCCAGATCTGTTTGTCATGAAGGTTGAGTGGTGCCTCAAAGAGTAAGTTGTTTTCATTTCTAGTGCAGATAACTAAAAAAATACAAAGTCTTCGAAAGTCATACAAAACCACAAACCAGGAGCTTGGTCAAACTGGTGCTGGAAGGACATATGAAGACCTGAAGGGGAATTTAACAAAGGTTAATTTGATTGATATGTTGGGGGTTTTTTTTTGCAGTGCTCATTTGCTTCTGACAATGTATAGATGCTATCATCACTTCCTTTCTGTGATGGCCTGATCTACATGGGTTCTGGTGGACCAATTTTGGATTCAACATAATCGTCTCCACTGCAAATGCAGGTCAAGACTTAGAGGGAGATGTGCTTATCCTTTTCAAGATTGGAAATGTATGTAGTGGCCCAAGTTCTGCCAACAACACAGAGGACTTATCTGGCCATGATAGTGGCCAGATCTTTGATGAGTCACTATCTGATTCACCCAGTGGTACCCTGCCACTGGCTTTGTCATTTGAGCCATCTCGTGGCATGGATCACAACCTTGCTCACTTTGACTTTGACTTTGACAAGATGTTCAACATGTCTCTCTTCAACTCTGATCTCCCTCTGGCTCCCTCTTTTTTGGCCGCTTGCTCTCAAGACCTCCCTTCTGGTTCCTTATCCTTGCCTTTCAATCCTTCACTCTTGGCTTCCAACACTGGTCCTTGTCCACTTACCTTGCAATTATTCAGCCCTCCTCGCTAATCACCTTCACCATGCTTGGATCCAGTTTTCTTGTCATTCAGTTCTCCCCATCAATTATCTGCACCATTTTTGTTTCATGGTGGTGCCAAGTGTATTGTTCCACCATCACATGTCCACATGTCAGCTAAAGGAAATGCCAGAGTGGTTGAGGTGGAGTCTGATGATGAAATGGATGTGTAGTCAAGCATATCAGTTTCAGGTATTTCGAAACACTTTGGATCAGAGTTATCCTCCAGTACCCGATGTGTTTTTTCTATACTGCCTACTTCTATTGGGGAACTGTCTGGCAGTGGCTGCAGTGCATGCCATGGAAAAGTGCCCACATCTGGTGTTGTGTCATCCACCAGTGATGCAGCACAATAATTTAATCAAACCGCAGGCAATTGGATTCAAAAATCCCTCAAGTTGTCATGCACCAAGGTAGGACATCATGAGATGCACTATCACAACAAAATAGCCAAGCAGCAACACTTAGAAATGATGGCATGACTCAGTACAGAGCAGACACAACATGATTAAGATTTTCAACTACGGATGAGGGAGTTGAAGCTAAAGGAGTTGGAATTTCAGCTGGAGTTGGCAAAGTATAGTAAGGTAATGCCACAATTGGAGGAACCATGAACCATGGACCATGTATTTTGTTTCTGATCATGTATGTC
>JBBPMF010001336.1:0-10153 GCA_038090175.1 Austroboletus eburneus
CCCTTAGTGCTGAAAGATTGCCTAAGAGACCCGGACTTCTATTGGACCTTGTGTCGCCATTGAGGACACACTGAGCAAGGGACTTGCACCACATACAACGTCCAACGTTACGCCAATAACCAAAAGCATAACAGCCACTATCTGGGCTTCCACCTTTCAAAAGGAAGCCATTGCTGCTCAGATGTTTGAAAAGTTTTCTGATTTTCTCATCAAATTCAAAGGTACTTTTGAGCACCAAGATACCAAGAACCAAGCCATCAACTGGCTTCACTTCAGACATCTTATCCCAAAGAAGAACAGATCCTAAGGCCCTGAACTCACTAGATACATCACTGAGTTCAGAAACAATGTCATCCTGTTAGGCATTGCTGATTAGAACGTCCTGATCAACTACTTTGCTGCCAGCATTCCCCTTCTCCTCTCTCACCACATCTTCTCCATGGATACAGTCCCCACCAAGATTGATGAGTGGTACTCAAAGGCCATTCATTTCCAAGTCCAGAATGACTATGCCCAGACCATTGTTAACCAACACTGCATCCCCTCCACCCAAACATATCGACTGTATTCCACTTTCACCCCCTTGACTTCTCAGAAAACCTGCAACCCTGATACCATGGACACCAATGTGGTCAATGCCCCAAGACCCCCCAAGCTAACTTCTGAGGAGTGGGAGCAATGCTTCAAAGAAGGGTGTTGCCTACAAAGAAAGGCCACAGAGCTGACACTTGTATCAAATTCCCCAAGGAACCTCATAAGATTTTGGTCAAACAAGTAGAACAGGTCAATGACGACCTCTCCAAACTCCAGACCTGCAATAACAATGATGACAATGACCTCACTGTTTGTCATGTCCAATTCTCCCTCTCCAAGGAGGATTTTTAGAATGGAGACCTCAACTGATGTGAGTCTCTCCTAAAGTACAATGTGTAAATGTATCTACCTTGCCTGGTTCAATGCAAATCCCTATTCAAGTCATTGTTCCCTCACACATGTTGAAAACCATCAACACTCATGCCCTCATTGATAGTGGTGCCAATATCTCTTGCATTGACTGGGGCTTTGTTTACAACAAGCTTTTCATCACCTGACTCCCTTTCCTTTTCAATGTCATGAATCTTAACCAAGAACCCATGGACAAAGGAGGAGTTCAATTCACCACTGAACTCTTCATTCATATCAAAGGACTCACCCACAAAGTTCTTTTCTATGTTATGGACTGCAGATGACAGAATCTCATCCTCGGCCTTCCATGGTTGAAAGCCGTAAACCCCACCATCAATTGGTTTAGTCAAACTTTCTCCATTGATGAATCCACCAATTAATCCAAAGAACTTTACACATCTCACAAAGCCAACCTGAATCAACATGAGGCCTGCTTTCAACAGTTCAAACATTCTTTTTGACCCCCTCACCACATCCAAGTGGACTCCATCTACAATGAATGACTCTATGAGTATCTCGACCATGAGATGGAATCCCAATACCTCTGATGAGCCCATGACAACTATACAATCAACCAGATCATTCATTGCGGTTACCACTTTATTCCCAAAGGTAACCCTCTCATTGTCAAACTCACAAACTCTACTGAGCTGGCCATGGCTGCTGAGCTGCCCTACCCAATCATCTCACTCCCCTCGATGATGAACTCACTGTTGCCATCACTATGGAACTCTGCGATTCCAGCCTTGCTGTTATGATTTGTTGGGCCTCTTTTTTTTTTCCTTACCTCACTTACCCTGTACGTCAAAGGACCTTGACCCTCGCCATTCGAGCCCTGCTTGAGTCCTTTTTTTTATCCTTTTCTTTGCAATACCGCTTACTTATTTAGCATGACTCATCTGCAGTTGTATCACCAATACTTATCTGATGCCATTGCATTCACTTCATAGTGACTCAGCTTCTTCGCAATTCCATTGCTTTCTATCACTGACTCACCTTCTTTCATTGATCTACCCTTAACCACTTGGCTCGCATATATAAACCTTTGATACTCAGGTGTATTTGCTATCTTAAACCTCCTGCAATTTACCTAGTATCTTGGAGTTGCTCTTGGATTGCCCAGTCCTCGTTCTACTGTTGAGTGGACACTCCCTTTGAACCCTCAATTCATCACTAGTCCTACGATGTTCCCAAGACCCATTAATCCCTTGGTCCTCAACAGTTCTCAGAACCTCTGCCAAGGAAGACCCTTGAGCAGACCCCCTTTGACCTGTCATTAGTCTTATGCCAGCCTTAACCTCCCTGTCAAGGAACCCCCTCGTCAGGCCCACTCATCCTGTCTGCTGTATAGCGACAGTAAGCCCTCGAACTTCTGCAGGCCTATGCTTGACCACATTGAGCGTAACAAAAGGTCTAAGATCTTCCTTGATTGGCTATCATTGTATAAGCCTCCACCATTGCCCACCAATGCCCCAGAAACCCTAGACCCTATTCTGACCTCGCGTCATGGAGGGAAACCCTTGACTCGTCGGACACCAATGAACCCTCTTTGGAGAACTCTGCCAACACTGACGAAGACCTTGTCATTCCTCAACAACCTGAGGACTTAGAACTTGCCCATTGACTCTCTGCGGCACTTAGTATCCCCAGAGTATCCACCCCACTGTCCCCAACCCCAGTCAATTGCCAGCTGGCATTTACCCTGCCCTCACCCCCAGTCCAAGTCACCATGATGACCAAACCCACTGAACTCCGTCTTGGAGCCCCCGATGCCTTTGACGGCTCTTACACCGATGCCATGCCCTGGCTATCCTCTATCCGGACCTACCTCATTATAAACAAGGCCGTTTATGATAATGACAATAAGAAAATCACCTATGCCCTGTCCTACATGAAAAACCATCTGGGCCTCTACCTTCTGAGAGGAAGCCATTGCTGCCAACTCCTTCAGAACGTTCACCGACTTCCTTGCCAAATTCAAGAGTGCTTTCGAGCACCAAGACATCAAGAACCAAGCCATCAACTGGCTCCATTCGGAATGCCTCATCCCCAAGAAAAATGGATCTTATAGTCCTGAACTCACTCAGCACATCACTGAGTTTAGAAACAACGTTGCCTTCTTGGGCATTACTGATCAGAACGTCCTGATCAACTACTTTGCTGCTGGCATTCCCCCTTCTCTCTCCCACCGCATCTTCTCCATGAACATGGTTCCTACCAAGGTTGACAAGTGGTACTCAAAGGCTGTCCACTTCCAGGTCCAAAATAATTGTGCCCAGACCATTGTTAACCAACACCGCACTCACTTCACCCCCGCATACCAGTCCTACCAGACCCCCTCCATCTCCTCCCCTTCCCAGAAAACCCGTGATCCTGATGCCATGGACGTCAACATGGTCAATGTCTCCAGACCCCCTAAGCTAACTCCTGAAGAGCAGGAGCGATGCTTCAAAAAAGGACATTGCTTATGCTGTAGGCAAAAAGGCCACCATGCTGATGCCTGTGGAAAGTACCTCAAGGAACCTTGTAAGACTTTGGTCAAATGAGTTGAACAGGTCGACAATGACCTCCCCAAACTCCAGACCTGCAATGACAATGATGATGACAATCTCATAGTTCACCATGTCCAATTCACTCTTCCCCTCAAAAAGGATTTTTAGAACAGAGACCTTGACCAACATGGGACTCTCCTAAAATACAATGTGTAACTGTACCTACGCTGCCTGGTTCAATGCAAATCCCTGTCCAAATCATTGTGCTCTTGCACACATTGAAAACCGTTGACACCCACATCCTCATTGACAGTGGCACTGATATCTCTTGCATTGACTGGGGCTTCGTTCACAAAAACAAGCTCCCCACCACCTGACTCCCCTCCCTCCTCAACGTCATCAATCTAAACCAGGGACCCACAGATAAAGGAGGAGTTCATTTCACCACCAAACTCTTCATTCACATTGAAGGACTTGCTCACAAAGTCCTATTCTATGTCATGGATTGTGGATGACAGAACCTCATCCTCAGTCTCCCATGGTTGAAAGCCATCAACCCCACCATCAACTGGTTCAGTCAGATCCTCTCCATCAATGAGTTCACCGACCAATCCAAGGAGCTCTACATGCTCCACAAAGTTGACTTGAACCAATACGAAACTCGTTTCCAGCAGTTCAAGCCCTCCCCTCAACCCCCTCGCCACATCCAAGTGGGCTCTGTCTATGATGGACATTTCTATGAATACCTTGACTACGAAACAGAACCACAGTACCTTCGCCATGCTCGTGACAACTACACTGTCAACTGCATCATCTGATGTGGGTACCACTTTATCCCCAAAGGCAACCCCCTCATTGCCAAACTCATGAACTCTACCGAGTTGGCCATGGCTGCAGAAAAAGCCAAACCCAAGGTCATCCTCTCCCCAGAATACTCCAACTTTGCCTCCATCTTCTCAAAAGAAGCCACAGACCACATACCCCCCTCACACCCCTACAATCACAAGATCAACCTTAACAAATCTTTTGCACCCAAGGTTGGAAAGATTTAACCACTGTCCCCAGATGAGTGCAAGGCTATGGAAGCCTTCCTCGATGAGAACCTTGCTTCAGGCAAGATACGCCCCTCAAACTCCCCCCAAGCCTCCCTGTTCTTCTTTGTTAAAAAGAAGGATGGTAGACTCTGTTCATGTCAGGACTATTGGTATCTCAATGAACACACTGTTCATGATGCCTACCCCCTCCCCTTAGTCTCTGACCTCATCAACAAACTCCATGATGCCAAGATCTTCATGAAGTTTGATGTCTGATGGGGCTACAACAATGCCCAAATCAAAGACGGACATCAATGGAAAGCCACCTTTATTACCCATAAAGGACTCTTCAAACTGACTGTCATGTTCTTCAGTCTCACCAACTCCCCCATCACCTTCCAAAGATTCATGAATGACTCCTTCTGCGATATGATTGCCGAAGGATGGCTCGTCATCTATATGGACGATCTTCTCATCTTCTCCCCCGACGAGAAAACCCATGCTGAACAAACCAAGTGTGTCCTCCAGCAAATGAAGGAACTCAACCTTCACCTCAAACTTGAGAAATGCAACTTTGCCACTAAAGAAGTTGAGTACCTTGGAATGATTGATAAACCTGGTCAACTCATCATGGACTCCGTTAAGCTTGATGGGATTGCGTCCTGGCCTACCCCAGAAAAACTTTGTGATGTCCACTCCTTCCTTGGCTTTGCCAACTTCTACTGGCAATTCATTCCCGATTACTCCTCAATCATTCACCCCCTCATCAATTTCACCAAGAAAACCATTCCGTGGGCTTAGTCCCCCGAATGCCAAAAGTCCTTTGAATACCTCAAAGAACTATTCCTCACCCAACCGGTCCTCCAACTCCCCAACCTCTCCACTCCATTCGCTATCACAACAGATGCTTCCAAGTTTGCCTCTGGCACAATCCTCCTCCAGACAGATACCAATGGGAATTGGCACCCCTGTTTCTATGTATCTATCCCAGTCATTCTCACCAGCAGAACAAAACTATGACATTTATGATTGGGAACTTCTCGCTATCATGCGAGCCCTGAAATTCTGGTGCCATTATCTCCATGGCAGCTCCCATCCAGTCCAAGTCTTTACAGATCACAAGAATCTGACCTACTTTCAGTCAGCACAGAACCTCAACCACTGACAAGCCCATTGGCTCCTTGACCTGGCAGATTTTGATCTGACCATGATTCACGTCCCTGGTAAACTCCTTGCTGGTCTGGATGCCCTCTCCTGCTGCCCTGATCTTATTCCCTCGGATGACACTGACAATGAAGGAGTCACCCTCCTCCCCCCATCCCTGTTTGTCAATGTCATTGACACCATGCTCCAGGAGCACATCTTGTCCCATTCCAAGACTGACCCCTTCATCCTCAAGGCCCTTCAATCCCTTGATGGAACTATTCCCCCAGCCTTTTGGTCTTGCCTATCCGACTGGCAATACAAAGACGGTGTTCTTACTTTCCAGGGACATGTTTATATTTTTCCCGATGAATCTCTCTGATGCTCCATCCTCCAGCGCTGCCATGACCATGAGACTGCTGGTCACCCTGGTTATCTCAAGACTCATCAGCTTGTCGCTGCTGAGTTTTGGTGGCCAGGCCTTACTCAATATGTACAAAAGTACATTGAAGGTTGCGCCTCGTGTCAACAACATAAGGCCAACACCCACCCCACTGTTCCCCTGCTCACCCCCATCTGCTCCACCTGTACCTGCCCCTTCCAGCAGATCTCATGTGATCTGATCACTGACCTTCCCGAATCCTTGGAGTTTGATACTCTTTTGGTCGTGGTCGATCATGGCCTTACTAAGGGGGTAATTCTCTGCCCTACCAAGAAAACCATCACTGCTGAAGGGATTGCAGCCCTCTTTTTCCACAAAGTCTTCCTCCAATTCAGTCTTTACAACAGGATCATCTCTGACTGAGGCCTGCAGTTTGCCTCTGCCTTTGCCAAAGTGCTAGAAAAAGCTCTCAACTACTCCCTTGTGCTCTTCACTGCATACCACCTCCAGACTGATGGTGAAATCAAATGTGTCAACCAAGAAGTTGAGACCTACCTCCACATCTTCTGCAGAAGTAACCCCACCACATGATCTGAACTCATCCCTCACACTGAGTTCGCCCACAATCACTGCCCCCACTCTGTCACTGGACAGACCCCATTCTATCTCATGATGGGATATGAACCCTGTGCCCTTCCCTTGGTTATCACCGACTCCCACATCCCTGCCATTGAGGATCACCTCAAATCCCTTGTTGCTGCCTGCAACAAAGCCCTCGCTGTCCACGAACTTGTGTGCCAAGTCATGGCATCCTGAAACCACCGCTCTTTCACCCCTTTCACCAAGGGATCCAAAGTCTGGCTTGAGGCCAGAAACCTCAAATGCTCCGTCATCAATCCAAAGTTCGCCCCGAAACATAAAGGACCTTTTACCATTGTCAAGGTGCTATCTCCCATCACCTACAAACTGCACCTCCCATGATCATGGAAAATCCACCCAGTGTTCCACACATCCCTCCTATTGCCCTATCATGAAAACCCTGTCCACGAACCAAACTACCCTTCCCCACCACCTGACCTCATTGAGGGACATGAGGAATACAAAATCAAGAAAATTGTTACGATCGCTCTTTTTACTATTTAAAACTCGCTCATGACAGGAGTCGAACTCCTGACCTCCTATATAAGGAAAACCCCTATCGGCACAAGGCCATCGGGACTCAGACGTTTTCTAACATAACTTATCACGTGACTGCTTACATCAGCAGTCTAGACCACAAGTCACGTGACTTGTCACATGTCAAAGGGCTAGACCCTTATCTCTTATCTATGATGTCATGATGACATCACACCTCATGTACCACATGCCCATCACACGAGGCATGCTTCTTTACTTCTTTCTCTCACGGACACGCTTCTTTATGACTCATGCATTCTTATCAACCAATCATGTATTTTTCTCTTATCATGGTACGATGTCCCTTTATGGTATTTACACAAACATGTACATACAGTAGAATAGTATATAAACCCCCGGGCTTCGAGGCTGGAGTCCCCAGCTTTGAAGTCTTGGAGATTTCCTCCCATCATTGCTCATAAGGATCCAAAGGGATCATATCCTTTATACCAAGGGTCAAAGGACCATTACAACACCTCACTACTGCAGGGCAATAGGAGTTGTTTCAAAAATCATCTGCCACCATGGACCTCCATCCTCCTGTTCCTTCCTGATCCAATGGAAGAGATACACTGCCGAAGAAGACTCCTGGGAACCCGCATGGAACCTACAGAACTCCACACCCCTCCTCAATGACTATAAACATCATCATTCAATCTCCTTGATCTCAAATGAACCCACACCCCTCACAATCATGTCCATCACCCTCTCCACACCCTCTCCTGCACCCAGCAATGTTCTCTCCAATGTTGCCAAAGCTGGCTGGTCCACTACCACTCCTGCCAACAACCCCCTTAAACTCAGCAATGCACCTGTTCTGGTGCCTTTCCCCTCCCTGATCCAACACCTCTGCAATGATGCGGAAGGCATTCCATCTGCATGGCCCAGCTTTAGCTGGACCCACCCTGAACCCCTCATCCCTGATACTATACCCATCCCCTTCACCCAACGAATCTCCAACTGCCCCACTTGCCTCCCATTGTCCATACCCCCCACTGCACTACCGAACCATCCCACACCCCTCAATGATGACCTTGCTGCTGCCATTGCCACTGAACTCCAAGACTCCAGTCTCGCCATGGCGCTCAATGCTCACATGGAACCCCACTCCTCCTTCATCCTCATGTATCAACTATTCCTGACAAACTCCTGCATTGCCGTCTCCGCTGCCACCTCTACCACCTCTGCTACCCAAGCACTGGCCAACCTCCACATTCGTCATCTCCACCAGACCCTGGAACATGACCTTATCCAACTAATGCACCAGTTGGATATGACTGACTTCATTATTGACATTGATCGATATCTCCAAAACCTCACCACTACTGGTGATAACCATATCTCCACCCCATCCACATCCTCCGAACCACTCTCCACTCAGGAAGTCACTGCCCTAGATCATGCCGATGACTACTGGGCCAGTAACCAAGGAGTCTGGTCCCTTCCCTCCAACCACCCTCGCTACCACGAGGCATTTTATCAATGCCACTGCCTTGGGCATTGCTGCCCCCTGTGCCCATTCTATCAATGTCCTATCTGCCACAGGCAATCCCCAGGACACCTCCAATGTGCATGCCCCATGTGCCCATGAATACCCTGCACATTCGCTTCCTCCTCCTTGGACTCGTCTATACACCAGTCCCCCCATTCCTCGCACTCTTCTTCCTTGTGCTGCAGTCATCCCATCTCCCCTGGATGATGCCCCAATGTCCGGATCCCCTATCAGGTCCCTACTCCTCCCCTCTCTCCGCCGGCAGCAGATGACTATGAGTTCTTTGTCAGTGCTGAAGCTGATGACAATGAGACCAGGTCTAATCAAGGTGACTACTAAGGTTTCATTGCAGTCTCACCCATACAATGGGGGTAATGTTACAATTTGTTGGGCCCCTCTTTCTTTTTCCTTACCTCACTTACTCTGTATGCCAAAGGACCTTGACCCTCGCCGTTTGAGCCCCGCTTGGGTCCTTTCTTTTATCCTTTTCTTTGCAATACTGCTTACTTATTTAGCATGACTCATCTGCAGTTGTATCATCAATACTTATCTGATGCCATCACATCCACTCTGTAGTGACTCAGCTTCTTCACGATTCCATTGCTTTCTATTACTGACTCACCTTCTTCCATTGACCTACCCTTAACCACTTGGCTTGTATATATAAACCTTTGATACTCAGGTGTATTTGCTATCTTAGACCTCCTGCAATTTACCTAGTATCTTGAAGTTGCTCTTGGATTGCCCAGTCCTCGTCCTACTATTGAGTGGACACTCCCTTTGAACCCTCGATCCATCGCTAGTCCTGCGATGTTCCCAAGACCCATTGATCCCTCGGTTCTCAACGGTCCTCAGAACCTCTGCCAAGGAAGACCCTTGATTTGACATTAGTCTTATGCTGGCCTTAACCTCCCTATCAAGGAATCCCCTCATCAGGCCCACTCATCCTCTCTGCTGTATAGCAACAGTAAGCCCTTGAACTTCTGCAGGCCTATGCTTGACCATGTCGAGCATAATACTTGCCATGGTGCTTGATGCCCATATGGAGTCCCACTCTCCTTTTGCCCTCATATATTATCTCTTCTTGATGAACTCTCACATCACCATCTCTGCTGCCACTTCCACTGCCTCTGCCACCCAAGCATTGGCCAACCTCCACATCCATTGACTCCACCAGACCCTGAAGCATGACCTCATCCAGTTGATGCATCAACTGGATATGACTAACTTCATCATCAACATTGATCAATATCTCCAAAACCTTACCACCATAGGTGAGGACCACATCTCCACCCCCTCCACATCATCCAAATCCCTCACCATCCAAGAGGTCACTGTATTAGACAGAGTTGATGACTACTGGGCTGGAAATCAAGGAGTCTGGTCTCTTCCCCCCAATCACCCCCACTACCACAAAGCATGTTATCAGTGCCACTACCTCAGACATCATTGCCCCCTCTGCCCCTTCTATCAATGTCCCATTTGCCAC
>JBBPMF010001337.1:0-10152 GCA_038090175.1 Austroboletus eburneus
CCTACCTCTCTTTCGGGGCGAGTACTTCCCACAACATTCCAGTATTTAGACCTAGTGCCATGTACCATATTCCTCAGCTTATTCTACGTTATCCTACGTGGTCACGAGCCCCCCTTAGTGCTGAAAGATTGCCTAAGAGACCCCCAGACTTCTATTGGACCTTGTGTCGCCATTGAGGACACACTAAGCAAGGGACTTGTACCACATACAACGTCCAACATTACGCCAATAACCAAAAGCGTAACATGTCCTACTGTTGAGTGGATGCTCCCTCTGAATCCTCGATCTGTCACTAGTCCTGCAACATCCCCAAGACCCGTTGATCCCTTGGTTCTCAATGATCCCCAGAACCTCTGCCAAGAAAGACCCTTGAGTGGACCCCCTTTGACCCAACATTAGTCTTATGCTGGCCTTAGCCTCCCTGTCAAGGAACCCCCTCGTCAGGCCCCCTTGTCCTGTCAGCTGTATAGCGACAGTAAGCCCTCGAACCTCTGCAGGCCTATGCTTGACCATGTCAAGTGTAACAGTATCTCACATCCCCTGAAAACTTCGCAGCATTTCTATTCTGACCTCTATCTAGGATCAGGCAATTCAAATTATCAAAGACCACATTACCTCTGGGGTGTATAAATCACCTGCCACAGCATACTGCTCCTGCTGATTCTGCATGCTTAAACAAGATGGGAAGTTGCTCTAGATTATTCCATGACCTTCAACTTCTCAACACTGTTATCATATGGAACTTCTATGTTCCTTTCATCATTGAACACCTAGCTAAATCATTCAGAGAAAGTGCTGTTTATAATATGATGGACTTATTCACAGGTTATGATCAAAGACTGCTTTATATGATGACTTTAAATTGTCTGCTTGATTCACATTATCTCACTACTCTTTCTATGAATTATTTTATGATGAGATTTCCCACCCCACCATGTCTTTTGTTAATGACTTACCAGTGAAGTTCAGCAACTCAAGGTATCAAAGATTATATGAATCTTATGAGATTGTCCCAGAGAACCCTGTTGTTTATTGACCCATTTGGAAACACCTAACTATCCTTCATAGGATTATTCAATGATTTTAGAATGTTAATGTGACCATTTATGCAAAGAAGTTTGTACTTGCTACCTCTAAAGTGACCATAGTTAGGCACAAGTATATATTTGAAATCCATGATTCTCACAAGGCCAAAGTCCAGAAAATCAGAGACTGGCCAGACTACATGAACCCGACACAAGTTCAATGTTTCTTAGGGACTTGTAGAGTGGTGCATTTTCATTTGCAACTCCACTTCTATTGCCTGCTCTCTTGTTACTCTGACCCAGAAAGATGTTCTCAAATGGGGAGATGCTTAATAGGATGCCATGAATCATCTCAAGTATGAAATAGTCCAGTTTCCTGCACTTTGATACCTGGACTATAAAGCTCGCATTGATATCATGCTTATGTTCAAGTTGGGTGGTTACAGGTATATGTTTCAGGCCTGCTGTGCTCTGATGTCATATTCCAAATGGTGCATGCTGCAGTCTGAGAATGGTATATCCTTGTATCATTTATTTTTGAAGATATTTTGTGTTAATGGGGCCCTTTAGCAGAAATTGTCACTGACAATATTCCTGTCTTCATTTAGATCCTCAATGTCCTTGCAAACTGGTATAACCTTTGTCACATTTGCATATCCCCTTATAATTCTCAGACCAATGACATCCTGGAGTATTACCACTATGATATCTGAAAGGTCATTGTCTAGAGATTCATATATCCTGGCAGAGTTAGATGGAGTAGTCTCTCATTTTTGTTTTGCTGCATTTTGTCTCATTTCATATTACCCATGTTTATGCTCCTTTGTTATCACTACTGACCTCACAGACATCTATTAAGTAGACCTGGATAGGTTGATGGGCAAGAACATGGATGAATCTGCTAATAATAAGTTCTTGAACTATAGTTCAGACTATTAGTTCAGCAGTTTTCCATAAGACTGCTCCAGACTTCATTTTGCCTTTTTACATTTCTGTTTTACTCTGGGCTTTAACCAGTGACGTTTTCATTATGTCTCTTCTGTCTCTTCTAAAAGCATAAAACTAAAAAACAGTCACTGATACATACTGCCACAAACAATCACAAAAACCACTTTATATATACAGTATATTACTTCTCTCCTTCATATCCATCTCATATAATTGCATCTTTGCAGGCCTCTTGCCTTCTAACATGCATGAGACATGGCACACTTTGACTTATTTACAAACAAAATTCAACAACTGATATAAGACTGCCAGAAGTCTGGGAAGTTGAGTAGGTATAGACAAGAAAAGCAGAAGAAAAGGTGAGTGGTATCTTGTACACATGGTTTTTCTAGGGACAAAATGCAGGCATAGACATTCAAAGTTGAATGATAAAGACAAGTCAAAAAGTACCTTGCAGGACTGCTTCAGAATTTGAAAACCACTCAGAAGTCTGAAGTACCATTTTTATTCTATCTAACATTTCAATTTTTTTTTACTTTTTTTCTGATTTGTTGTTTTTTATTCTTTCTTACTCAAACCAGTAATTTATTCTTATTGATATATACACAAAGGGACTCTGGAGAATTTTTGTGGACTTATTTACATGCCCATTTCCTCAACTCAGCAATCATCTCCATCTCCTCCATGACTTGCTGATGTTTGACCTTTAATGTCTTGAGATTCACCCTGATCTTGTACAGATGAGAATGGAGCTCATTGAGTCTGAGGACAAATGACCTGGCAGTCTTCTTGAAAACCACCTACATAGTCTTAGCATTTCCCTTATTCTTCACAGAGATTGTATTCTCATCATCCTTTTTGCTCTTATTCTTCCAATCCATAATGGCAGTAGCAAATTTGCTGGCCACATCATTGATTAAAGACCTGGGTAGTCTTTCTGAAAGACCAGTCAGTCTGGACTTGTCAAAAAGAGACCACTTACTCTTGATCTCTTTGGTCACTGTCAATCTCCATCAAGGTATAGCATGCTCATGGATTCTACCAGTGCCTCTTCAAAAGTTACCCTTATCTTGATATTCTCCTCCAACTCCTTGTCATCCAGGGTGGTCTTGGCCAGATCTGTTATCATCACTCTTTTTATTAAAATAACTTGCTTATGGCAGGAGTTATACTTCTAACCTTCTATATGAGGAAAACCCCTATTGGCACAAGGCCAGCAGAACTTACACATTTTTTATCATAATTTATTATGTAACTAATTACCTCAGCAGTCTAGATCACAAGTCACACGTTCTAGGATTAAAGTCTTATCTCTTATCTATGATAACATATGACATCACACCTCATGCACAACATGCCCACCACATAAAAAATACTTTCTTTCTTCTTTCTCTCATGGTCCTTGTTACACTCAACAAGGTCAAAGTGTGGCCTGCAGTAAGTCAAAGACTTACTGTTGCTATACAGCTGACAGGGACAAGGGGGGTTCCTGGCAGGGAGATTGAGGACTGTCATAAGACTAATGATGGGTCAAAGGTGGGCCTGACAAGGGTCTTTCTTGACAGGGATTCTGAAAACCATTAAGGACTGAGGAATCAATGGGTCTGAGAACACTGCAGGACTAGTTGTTACAAGTAAGCACAATTCTGGTACTTCCAAAGAATCCAGAATTAGTTCCCATGCTTCCAATGCTTCTGAGTTACCTTCCTGCACTTTCAAAAATTCTGGAATCTCAGAAACATCGGAAAACTGTACAACTCTTTAACCAGAATGAAAACCCAAAGACAGACTCCCCTTAGAATGTTATTGGACTCTATTCCCTGAGGACTATGCTTCATATGGTCATATGGAGATCCCAGTTCTTGATTCACCCTGTTCTTCTCTTATTCCTCTTTTGTAGTATTAACTATGTGCCCCAAGAATTGCTTTTGTCATGGACCTCTGCTCCTCCTTCCAACCTCCTTGATGGTAGTGTAATCCCATTTTTATTCATTGATCCACAAGGCTGTTGTAGTATACCATGTGCTCCATTCCACTGGCCTTTCCATTCTGAGATGGCTCTGAGCTGTATAAATACTTAGTAGTTGTCTTGTATATTCTGCAGCTAGATCTGTGCAATTATATGCAGTGTTTAGTCTCATCCTGCCTGAGTCTTGAGTCTCAGCAGAGAACCTCTAGGATTTCTATAGGATGTTGTGTCACCATTGAGGACACACTGGGACTAGACGTTGCACACATATAACACTAGTGGTGGATTAAAGAAGTACAAAGGAAGTGTCCACTCAATAGTAGAATGAGGACTGAGGGACCAAGGGCAACCAAGATACTAGGTAGATTGCAGGAGGTCAAAGATAGTGAATATATCTAAGTACCAAAGGTTTATATAGATGAGCCAGAATGATTAAGGGTAGGTCAGAGAAAAAGGTGAGTTAGCAATGAAAAGTTATGGAATTGCAAAGAAGCTGAGTCACTATGGAATGGATGTGATGGCATCAGAAAGATGTTGATAATACAACTGCAAATGAGTCATGCTAAATAAGTAAGCAGTAAACAGATAGAAGAAAAGAGCAACCCAAGTGGGGCTTGAATAGTGAGGGTAAAGGTCCTTTGAAGTACATGAGTGAGAGAGAGTAAGGAAAAAGAGAAGGGGATCAATGAATTGTAGCATTACCTCTATTGTATGGATAAGGCTGTGACAAAATCCTAATAATCTCCATGACAAGAGCCTGTCTCATTGTCATCAGCTTCTGTACTAACGAAGAACTCATAGTCATCCACTGCCAGTGGGGAGAAAGGGGGAGTGGCAATCCTACAAGGAATGTGAACATTTGGGCATCGACCTGAGGAAATAGGATGACAATGTAATGAGGAATGTAATGAATGGGGGGACTGCTGCATAAAAGAGTCCAAGGAGAAAGACATGAATGCATGAGGAGTGCAGAGGCACATGAGATAGAATCATTGGGGGTGACTCAGGGACTGCCTGTGGCAGATGGGGCATTGATAGAGTGGGCATTGAGGACAACAATGTCCCAGGCAGCAGCATTGGTAACATGTGTCATGGTGGCAGGGGTGGTTGGGTGATAGGGACCAAACTCCCTGGTTTCCAGCCCAGTAGTCATTGATATGGTCAAGGATGATGACTTCCTGAGTGGTGAGAGATTCTGAGGATGCAGAGGGGGTAGAGATGTGGGTATCACCAGTGATGGCAAGGTTTTGAAGGTATCAATCAATATCAATAATGAAGTTGGTCATATCCAATTGATGCATCAATTGGATAAGGTCATGCTGCAGAGTCTGGTGAAGTTGACACATGTGTAGGTTTGCCAATGCTTGGGTGGCAGAGGTGGTGGGGGTGATAGCAGAGACAATGATGCAAGATTTTGTCAAGAAGAGACAATATATGTATATGAGGGCAAAAGGGGAGTGAGATTTCATGTGCACATCAAGCACCATGGTGATGCTGGAATCACAGAGTTCCATGGCAATGGCAGTGGCAAGTTTGTCATCAAGGGAGATGGGTACTTGAAAGCACTCTTGAACTTGGTGAGAAAGTTGGAGAACTTTCTGAATGTTTGGGCAGTGATGGCTTCTTTCTGAAAGATGGAAGCCCAGATGGCAGCTGAGCCCTTGATCATATAGGACAGGGTATAGGCAATTTTCTTGTCATTGTCATTATAAATGGCCTTGTTTATGATGAGATAGATTTGAATCGTGGATAGCCAGGACATGGCTTCAGCATAGAAGCCATCAAAGGTGTTAGGTGCTCTGAGGTGGAGCTCAGTGGATCTGGTGGTCATCATGCACTGGGGTGGTGGTGGTAAGGGGGGTGGGGACAAGGTGAATGCTAGTTGGTGTTGGACTGGGGTTGGCGACAGTGGAGTGGGTACTCTGGAAATATTAAGTGCTGCAGAGAGTTGATGGGAAAGTTCTAGGTCCTCAGGTTGTTGAGGGATGACAAGGTCTTTGTCAGTTTCAGTGGGATTCTCTAAAAAGGGTTCATCAGTGTTCAATGAGTCAAGGGATTTCCTTTGCAATACTAGGTTGGGGTAGAGTCTAGGGTTTCTGGGGCATTAATGGGCAATGGTGGTGGCTTACATATATGGTAATAGCTGTTCAAGGAGATCTTTGACCTTTTGTTATGCATGATGAGGTCGAAGTATGGCCTACAGTGGGTTGAAGACTTACTGTTGCTATACAGCTGACAGGGACAAGGGGCCTGACAAGGAGGTTCCTTGCAGAGAGACTGAGGACCATCATAAGACTAATGATGGGTCAAAGGTGGGCCTGACAAGGGTCTTTCTTGACAGGGATTCTGGGAACTGTTGAGGATCAAGGAATCAATGAGTCTGAGAATACCACAGGACTAGTGGTGGATCAAAGGAGTATAAAGGGAGTGTCCACTCAACAGTAGGATGAGGACTGAGGAACCAAGGGCAATCAAGATACTAGGTAGATTGCAGAAGATCAAAGATAGCAAATACACCTGAGTACCAAAAGTTTATATAGATGAGCCAAAATGATTAAGGGTAGGTCAGAGAAAAAGGTGAGTCAGTGATAGAAAGCAATGGAATCGCAAAGAAGCTGAGTCACTATAGAATGGATGTGATGGCATTGGAAAGATGTTGATAATACAACTACAGATGAGTCATGCTAAATAAGTAAGCAGTAAACAGGTAAAAGAAAAGAGTGATCCAAGTGGGGTTTGAACAGCAAGGGTCAAGGTTCTTTGAAGTACACAAGTAAGAGAGAGTAAGGAAAAAGAGCAGGAAATCAACAAATTACAACAGTTCTGCTTCTTTATGACTCATGCTCTATGACACAACACCTGCACATTTATTGTTTCACACATAACTTATCATCCCTGCTGTTGTTAAGTATGGGTCCGTCGGGGACTGGGTAGCGAACTCTGGAGTGCCAGAGTTGGTCAGAGGGGGTAGGGACTTCAGCTTCACCTTATGTGGTGCGCCCTTGTCCAGTTCCATTGTCCCTGATTTACGAGGGGAGTGGAGCAGAGGTACGGAGTGACCAGAGGTCAGAGGGGAGTTGTCAAGACTCAAGTGAGAGAACTTGTTGACGAGCTCAATGACGGAGGAGAGAGCAGAGGACGGAAACTAAGTTGATATTCAAACTGAGGGGCTAAGACATATTACAGCGGGTTTATATACGGAGGTCAAAGTCCGAATGTAGTAAAGTCAGGGTCAGAGCAACGGAGGAAACAGAGTACCGCTGCTGTGCTGGTCAGTCGCACAGCCAGAGCTGTGTGCCTTACCCTGAGCACCACAGTGATGGAATGGAGACTAACTACGAAGAGAACAAAGGGAAACGTAACATAATGTACATGGGCACAAGAAGTAGAGTGGACACAGAGTAGCGGAGGACATAGAAGCGGAATAGCGGAAGTAACGCACATGGAGGAGCGGAGGGGACTTAGTGAGAATTTGGGATATGACAGTATCCCCCTCTTAGGCCTGAACCCCTGAAGGCCAAAGCGATGGCTAGGTCCGTCCATGTGGTAAGTGAAAATGTGACGGGATGGATAAGTGACGTGAGGGTGTGCACGGAGTGGACGGCAAAGCGTCGTCTAAGCGATTGTGGAGTGGAGTCGGAAATTGCCGACGGGGGCCATATAAGGCGGGGGTTGCGCGCTTCGACTCTCTAACTTTCTCCCCATGTCTTCTAATCCCAACGACATCACCAACATCCGCACATGGGCCGACGCGTGCCTCACGGAGGACAACGACAACGACAACGAGGTGTTTGAGGCGAAGGCGGCGGAGTGGTGACAACGTGTGAAGGTGTGGAAGGAAGAGGAGCACTGACGGGCGGAAGAGGAGGCATGAAAGTGTGAGGAAGAGGTGCGTAAGCATTGGGAGGAGGAAGAGTGGGTGCGGCGTGAGGTGGAAGAGGCTGAGCGTCGCAAACGCGAGGAGGAGGAAGCCGTGAGGTGTCGTGCGGAGAAGGTTGCGGCGGAGAAGGCGTCAGAGGCGACAGACGCGGACGCAGGGGTGAGTGCGTCTCCATGGAGACGGATTTTAACTAACAACCCAACAGGATGAGCAGACGCCACCGGTTGGGCCACCCAAGCCCTGCCAAAAGGGCAAGGGGAAGGAGAAGGCGGCCAAGCCGCGGATCGACCACGCGCCAGATGCGTGTTACCGGTGCCGCTGCCTCAACATTGAGTGCGTGCTGGCGCCGGGAAGGAAAGCGTCGTCGTGCGCAGCATGCATCGGCATCAAGCAGTGATGCGAGCAGCTAACGGACAAAGACGATGAGGTCGAGGTCGTGGAGAAGCCGGCAGCAAGGAAGCGGAAGGTGGGCCCAGAGGCGACGGGGTCGAAGAAGAAGGCGAGGATGGAGATGGAAGATGAGCGGCTCACGGATGGGCCATGGACGGAGCTCGCTAGTGCAATGATGGAAGTCACCAAGGCTGTCCGCGACCTGGTGCAAGCTCAGCGCCGAGATACGCGGAAGAGAGAGGAGGAGGTGGGCTGGCATGCAAACTGCATGGAAGCCCAGCGACTTCAACTTTACGATACTGTGGTCGCCCTCCGGAACCTCGGGAGGGAAGGGCACATGACAGCTCACAGGTTGGCGCAGTTGCACAAGGTGTCGAGGGCGACACAGGTGGAAACGGAGGACGCGGCGGAGTCGGAGGTCGAGGTGGAGGTCCAAATGGAGGAGAATGGGACCAAAGCGGAGAAGAGCGGCACCGGAGATGAGGCGGACACCGAAGGAGAGGACGTGAAGATGGGCAGGCAGTAAGGCCCTAAGTACATTGTATTTTATTAGTTTTTCTTTGTATGATGTTTCTTTTTCTTTTCTAATGTGATTTGATCAATTGAGAATGAGACGGAGTAAAATGGAGAAAAGGAAATATAGCGGAATTTTTTGTACAGAGATTTTTGTTGAAACTAAACGGAGGAAAACTGAGATGGAGGGAAAACCTATGTAAGCGGAGGAAAACGGAATCAAGGTATGTGGGGACCGGGCTTATCTGGATACCGGAGATGGAACTCTGCGACAAGTTCTGATGTGTGATCTAATTCCATTGCGAGTAGCCAGGAGGTTTCTTCATCGGTACCTTCATAGCCGGACCAACGGACTAGGTAGAGGATCTTGCAAATCTTTTGCTGACGGTCTATCTTGGAGTTGAGGATCTCAGAGATCTCGTACTCGGGTTCGCCGTCAACCTCAACTGGAGGGGGCGGAGGTTGGACGCGATTGGGGATACTATTGGGGACCGAAGGTTCAAGTTGCGAGACGTGGAAGACTGGGTGAACGGACTTCATAGAGTCGGGGAGGCAGAGCATGAAGGAAACGGAGCCAGCTTGTGCGATGATTGGATACGGACCTAAATTCTTCTCGGAGAGCTTTTTAGACGGACGAGTCGAATTAAAATACTTTGCTTTAACAAAGACCAGATCTCCGACTTTAAAGTCAGGGGCAGGAGATCGTTTCGCATCAGCAGGTCCTTGGTATCGCTTCTGTGCTGTGGCTATTTCTTCACGGAGGAATTCATGGAGGGAGTCGAGGTCGACCAAGTATTCTCTGGCGCGGGCGGAAGTGAGATCGTGTTCGGGGTGGACGGAGATGTTGGGGTGGTAACCCTTGTTAGCGAAGAACGGGGAGATGCCAGTAGTTGTGTTCAGAGCATTGTTGTAGGCAAACTCCGCAAGGGGCAGGAGTTCAGCCCAGTTGTCCTGCTGATAGTTGCAATAAACGCGGAGATACTGTTCCAGCGTCTGGTTCATCCGCTCAGTCTGTCCGTCACCCTCGGAGTGATACCCAGAGGTAAAGTGAAGGCGAATATCAAGCACTTTGCCAAGAGAACGGAAGAAATGAGATACGAACTCAGAACCTCAGTCGGAGGTGATGTGGGATGGTACTCCATGCTTTGAAAACACATGGAGTAAAAAGAGTTTGGCCAACTCCAGGGAAGTCACCTTGTCGTCCGTCGGGATGAAGATACATTGTTTGGATAGGCGATCCACGACGATGAGAATGGCGGTGTGACCGGAGGAGCCTGGGAGTTGCTCAATGAAATCCATAGATATGGAATTCCATGGCTTCTCAGGGATTGGGAGCTGTTTAAGAAGCCCGTAGGGCTTGTGCCTCGGAACTTTCACGCGAGCGCAGGCTGTACAAGAGGATACGTACTCTTTGACGAAGGGACGGA
>JBBPMF010001338.1:0-10144 GCA_038090175.1 Austroboletus eburneus
TTAGACCTACCCGAATCTACCTTGATCATTGATTCCTCTCGGGTCCCCCAGTCCTCGCCTTACTGTTGAGTAGGTGCTCCCTTCGTACTCTCATCACTGCACTATCACACGGTTCCCCCTTGCCCCTGAGTCGCGACATACGTCGACCAGGTCAACAGCTCATGACATATTGTTGAGGCTGAGGATAGAGGACAGCCCTCTATCGAACCCTTGCCACGTCAGCTGAATAGCGACGTTAATGTCCCTCATCCCTCGGGTCTATGCCAATGTGTAACAAAAGGTCTAACTTGCTCCTCACTGGGCAAGCCTCACCTTAGCCCATCATTCATCCCTATCGCCCCTCGAACCCTAGACCCTCTCTAGGCCCCCGCCGCCTCCACGAGCCCCCATCGTCCCCCTCAGAGAACTCCTCAGCCTCACAAGAAGAGGTACCCACTGACGACGATATCGTCGTATCCCCGGAAGATCAAGAAGATCTTACTCTCACCCATGCCCTCTCTGCCTTGCTGGTACTCCCACGAGCCCCCACACCCCCATCCCCCGAGCCAATCAGAAGATCAAACCCCTTCACCATAACCCCAATGTCCCACATGAACCCCACCCCATCGACAATGAAACCCACCAAACTTCGCCTCGGAGTCCCAGAAGACTTCGATGGATCCTACGAGCGTGCCATGCCCTGGTACTACTCAGTCATGGCTTACCTCATCGTCAACAATGAGGTTTACAACACCGACGAAAAGAAAGTTGCATATGCTCTCTCTTTTATGAAGAAAAAGTCCGCCCTCACTTGGGCTGACACCTACTGACGCAAAGCCATTGACGCCAGTACCTTCAGAACTCTTGAGGAGTTTGCCAAAGCATTCAAAACCTCTTTTGAACGACACAACATCGCAGATAATGCCATCCACTGGCTATCTACCCACCGCTGTACTATCCTGAGAGGACAGGATCTCGCCACCACCCTCAATGCCTACATTGTGGACTTCCGCAATCACATCGCCAACTCTGGTATCACAGACGAAAATGTCCTCGTCAACTTCTTTGCCAATGGCATCCCCTCCCCCCTCATGAAACGAATCTTCGCCATGGACACACCCCCCATCACCGTTGAAGCATGGTATGACAAAGCCGTACACTTCCAAACACAATGGGAACGTGCTCAGGCCATCTCCGGCAAGAACCCAAAAACCGAATACCGGTCTTACTCTAACCCCACTCCCTGTCCAAAAGATCCTAACGCCATGGACGTTGACACAGTCGCCACCCCCCATCCCCCCAAGCTTACCGAGGAAGAGCAACAACGCTGTTTCAAAGAAGGCCGTTGCCTACACTGCCGAAGGAAAGGTCACAACTCAAAAAATTGTCCCACCTATTCCTCACCCTCTACCCCTCATGCCGTCCATATTGAAGAAGTTGAAGAAGACCCGATGGCCGGACTCAATAAAATCTCCATCCCCTCGGGTTTTTAAACAGAGGACCTCATTCGACGCAAGGTTCCTCTCCTAAACGTACGCATGTAAAAGTATCTACTGAACCTGGAACAATGAAACTCCCCATTCAAATCATCATTCCCTCGCATACGCTTAAAGTCGTCAACACCACCGCCCTGATTGACTCTGGAGCCAACATATCCTGTATCGATTGGAATTTCGTGCGAAAGCACAAACTCCACACCACCTGTCTCCCTCGTCCCCTCAACATCCGAAGCGTCACGCAAGATCCCACTGCCCAAGGAGGAGTTAAATTCTTCACCGAACTCTTCGTTCATATCGAAGGGCTCGCCCACAAGGTGGTCTTCTATGTCATGAACTGCGGGACCTCTAACATTATCCTCGGACTCCCTTGGCTCAAAGCCACCAACCCCTCCATTGATTGGTCAAACCAAACCATCTCCATCGCCGAATCCACCGACCAATCGAAACTCCTTCACTCCCTTCACTCCGCCGACTCCAGGAGACACGACTCCTACTTCCACTCCTTACTCCCCAACAACTCCCCCAAAATCTGACACATCCATGTTCTCCCAGATCACCACCACCTTCCCAGCTTCCTCAAAGACAAAACAAGGGAAGAATTCGACAGCAACCCCATTCCCTATGCCACTGTGAACAGGATCTCTCGCAGCGATTCCCGTTTTGTCATCTCTGGGCCTGCCAACCTTATAGGAAAGGTCAACACATCTACCAAACTTGCCACCAACGCCGAAAAGACCAAACCAAAGCAGGTCTTACCCCCCGAGTACTCCGACTACACAGCGGTCTTCTCGAAAGAAGCCACCAAACACATTCCCCCCTCTCGCCCCTACGATCACGAAATCAACCTTGACAACTCCTTTACCCCGAAGATTGGAAAGGTGTACCCCCTCTCCCCCGATGAACGCAAAGCCACAGAAGTGTTCATCGAAGAAAACCTCGCCTCTGGGAAGATCCATCCCTCTAACTTCCCACAAGCCTCACCGTTCTTCTTCGTCAAAAAGAAGGATGGCGGCCTCCATCCCTGCCAGGACTACCGATACCTAAACGAGCATACAGTTCGGGACGCCTACTCCCTCCCCCTCATCTCTGACCTCATCGACAAGCTCAAGGACACTAAACTTTTCACCAAGTTCGACGTCCGCTGGGGGTATAACAATGTCCATATTAAAGATGGACATCAGTGGAAGGCCGCCTTCGTCACCCACAAAGGCCTCTTCGAACCTACCATCATGTTCTTCGGACTGACTAACTCCCCTGTGACTTTTCAGCAGTTCATGAACGACTCTTTCCAAGACATGATCACTGAAGGATGGCTTGTCGTCTACATGGACGACCTCCTAGTATACTCCTCCACGGAAGAACTCCACATCAAACGAACTCGACGTGTCCTCCAATGTATGCAGGAACTCGACCTGCACCTCAAACTCGAGAAATGTCGCTTTGGGGTGACTGAAGTTGACTACCTAGGAATGATTGTGAAACCCGGTCAACTCGCCATGGACCCAGTCAAGCTCGACGGGATCGCATCCTGGCCTACCCCCGAGAAACTCAAGGACGTCCGATCATTTCTGGGCTTCGCCAACTTCTACCGCCAGTTCATCCCAGATTACTCCTCCATCGCGCGACCCTTAATTGACCTCACCAAGAAGGACACTCCGTGGACATGGTCTCCCCTCTGCGCAACAGCCTTTACCCAGCTGAAACATCTTTTCTTGGAGGAACTCGTCCTTCAACTCCCTAACACCTCCGCTCCCTTCGCCATTGCCACCGACGCCTCGAAGTACGCTTCCGGAGGCATCCTCCTCCAAACTGATGTCAACGGCGAATGGCACCCTTGTTCCTATATCTCTCAGTCCTTCTGCCCGGCTGAGAGGAACTACGACATCTATGATCGCGAACTTCTAGCGATCATTCGTGCCCTCCGCTCATGGCGACAATATCTCCATGGCTCCCCTCACCCCGTTCAGGTCTTCACTGACCATAAAAACCTCACATATTTCCACTCTGCCCAAAATCTCAACCGACGGCAAGCCCGTTGGCTCCTCGACCTTGCAGATTACGACCTCAAACTCTCTCACATCCCTGGCAAATTCCTTGCTGCCCCCAATGCCCTTTCCCGCCGTCCTGACCTTGTCTCCGAAGAAGACGACAATTCTGGAGTCATACTCCTACCCCAACAATCTTATTGACACTGCCTTCTCCCAGCATATCTCGGACGCTTCCAAACGAGACTCTACTGTCCAGAACTTCCTTCAGTTAACCCCTGACGTCTCAGACAGCTCCACCGACTTTGTCCTTCCCCTCCCCTTCCGCAAATGTGTCACCGATTGGCACTACGACAACGGTGTCCTCACCTTCCAGGGACGCACATACATCCCTGTGGATGACTCCCTCCGCAAAGCCATATTACACCATTGTCACGACCACAAGACTGCTGGCCACCCCGGCTACCTCAAAACCTGCCAACTCGTCTCCTCCGAGTTCTACTGGCCCGGCCTTGCCCAATACATCCGTCGATATGTCGAAGGCTGTGCTACTTGCCAGCAAAACAAGGCAAACACCCACCCCACATCCCCACCCCTTCTCCCCATCAAATCCTCCTGCACCCGCCCCTTTCAACAGATCTCATGTGATCTCATCACTGACCTTCCTTTCTCCGACGGCTATGACTTCTTACTGGTCATAGTAGACCATGGGCTTACAAAGGGGGTGATTCTCTGCCCCACCAAGAAAACCGTCACCACGGAAGGAATAGCAAACTTCTTTTTCCTTACGGTGTATCGACGCTTCAGCCTCTATGAGAAAATCATCTCCGATCGCGGCCCCCAATTCGCATCAGCCTTCGCCAAGGAACTCTCTAGACTCCTTGGATACTCCCTTGCCCTTTCCACCGCTTACCACCCTCAGACCGACGGCGAAACCGAACGTGTCAACCAGGAAATCGAAACTTATCTACGCATCTTCTGCGGACACAACCCTTCCTCCTGGTCTGAACTAATTCCTCATGCCGAGTTCGCCCACAATCACCGCCCTCACTCCGTTACCAGACAATCCCCCTTCTACCTCATGATGGGGTATGAACCCCAAGCCCTCCCAGAAATCTTCACCCAATCGAAGATCCCCGCCCTTGAAGAACGACTTCGTTCCCTCACCACGGCCCGCAATGAAGCCCTCGCCACACACAAACTCGCCAGGCAAACCATGGCCGCCCGCTCCAAGAAATCCTTCTCCCCTTTCGTCAAAGGAGACCGAGTCTGGCTCAAAGCCAGGAACCTCCAACGCCTCATCACCAACCCCAAATTTGCACCGAAACACAAAGGACCCTTTACCATCACGGAGGTCCTTTCCCCCCTGACATACAAACTCCGTCTCCCTCGTACCTGGAAGATACACCCCGTCTTCCACGCTTCCCTCTTATCGCCCTATCGTGAAAACAGCATACACGGCCCCAATTTTCCCAAACCCCCACCTGACCTTATCGATGGCCAAGAAGAGTATGAGATCGAGAAGATCATCAGACACCATGGGTCCCCGACGGCCTGACAATACCTGATCCAATGGAAAGGATACTCCGCCGAAGAAGATTCCTGGGAATCAGAACGGAACCTGCGGAACTCCGCTGATATCCTCAGAGGATATAAACTACGCCATCGTCTATCACCCCCCCAAGTCCTCTCCGTCTCTTCCACCATGGCCATTCCCCCCACCTCCACCAATGACACCTCCTCCGACATCGTCGAAACGGGTTGGACCTCCACCGCCAATGCCCAGCATCTGCTGGACCCCAACTACGAACCGCCCATCTCCCCCTTCATCCCCTCTGAAGACATCTGGGCCAGATACACCTGGTCCTCCCCTGCCTCCCCCTCGACCAAGACTTGGTCAAAGCCACCACATATCAACTACGCCGCCTCCCCCTTTCACGCACCCTCCTAGATACCATGGAACCCAACTCCACTTTCACACATTTATACCAATCATTCCTTACGACATCGCGAATCCTCCTCACCACTTCTGCACCCACCGCCTCTGCTGACCTGGCTGCATACCATTCACACCTTGGCCGCATCCTTCACACTCTGGAGCGTCACCTCATCCAGACCATGTATCAATGCAACATGCTAGCCTTTGTCACAGAAGTGGACTCTCACCTCCGTTACCCCTCGCCGACCACCTTTGCCACTGCACCAGAAACCCCCCCCATCTCCGCATCATCCTCGCCCCTTAACAAGACAGAACTCCTCGTTCTATCCCACTTTGATCGCCCGCAAACCCCATCTCCACCCCCCCACACCACCCTCCAATGCTTCCACTGTCATGCCATCGGGCATATTCGCATCCACTGCCTGCGCTATCAGTGCAACAAGTGCAAGGAGTTTGCCCCAGGACATACGAGATTCGCATGTCCCTCTTGGCCAAGACGTTCTCCGGTCCTCCCACCATCCTCATCATTGGGATCTTCTTCCCAGAACTCCTATCATCAGGCCCCGCGTCGACTCCGCTTTCCTCCCGCGCGACGAACCCCAGTCGCCCGACGACCGCTGTGCTCCCCTTCCCCGGACATGGACCCCTTCATCTCCGTTGAGGTGGACTTTAACGACGCCAGTTCTGGCTATGGTGACTTTTAAAGTTTCGTCATGGACTTGACCCTTAACCAGGGGGTAATGTTATGATTCATGTATACCCTACTCTTCTTCCATCCTTACCTTAGCCCGCATAACAGACAGTGCTCCTGCCGTTCAAGTCCCGCTCGAGCCACTTTATTTCTCTCTTATTCCCTTATCTCTGTTTACCTATTTAGCATGACTCATCCGCAGTATCCGCAGTTGTATTGCCACCACTTATCTATGACTCGTTCCCCTTCTTTGCGATTCCATCGCTTTCTATAGTTGAGTCATCCCCTTTGCGCTCCGCTTTATTCTCCCTCAACTCGTGTATATAAACCCCTTGATACCCTCGATGTATTCCCCAAGTTAGACCTACCCGAATCTACCTTGATCATCGATTCCTCTCAGGTCCCCCAGTCCTCGCCTTACTGTTGAGTAGGCGCTCCCTCCGCACCCTCGTCACCACATTATCACACGGTTTCCCCTCGCCCCTGAGTCGGAACATATGTCGACCAGGTCAACAGCTCACGACATACCGTTGAGGCTGAGGATAGAGGATAGCCCTCTATCAAACCCTTGCCATGTCAGCTGAATAGCGACATTAACGTCCCTCGTTCTTCGGGTCTACGCCAATGCGTAACAGCAGGTCTGTCGGGGGCTGGGCAGTGAACTCTGGAGCACCGGAGTTGGTTGGAGGGGATAGGGACTTTGGCTTCACCTTATGTGGTGCGCCCTTGTCCAGTTCCATTGTCCCTAATTTATGAGAGGAGGGGAGCGGAGGTACGGAGTGACCAGAGATCAGAGGGGAGTCATCAAGACTCAAGCAAGAGAACTCATTGACGAGCTCAATAATGGAAGAGAGAGCAGAGGACAGAACTAAGTTGATATTCGAACTGAGGGGCTAAGACATATTACAGCAGGTTTATATATAGAGGTCAAAGTCCAAATGTAGTAAAGTCAGGGTCAGAGCAATGGAGGAAACTAAGTACTGC
This sequence comes from Austroboletus eburneus, assembly GCA_038090175.1. NCBI lineage: Eukaryota > Fungi > Basidiomycota > Agaricomycetes > Boletales > Boletaceae > Austroboletus > Austroboletus eburneus. The sequence continues at coordinate 7,078 of JBBPMF010001338.1, forward strand.
TGCTGTGCCAGTCAGTCGCACAGCCAGAGCTGTGCACCTTACCCTGAGCACCGCAGTGATGGAATGGAGACTAACTACGAAGAGAACAAAGGGAAACATAACATAACATACATGAGCTCAAGAAGTAAAGTGGACACGAAGTAGCGGAGGACATAGGAGCAGACTAGTGGAAGTAATGCACATGGAGGAGTGGAGGGGACTTAGTGAGAATTTGGGATATGACAAGTGTACCATGTGCCCTGTCCCATCGCCTTTCTGTTCTGAAATGGTTCCAGGCTGTATAAATACCTAGTAGTTGTCTTGTATGCTCCTTAGCTAGATCTGCACAATTATACACAGTGTTTAGTCTCATCCTGCCTGAGTCTCAAGTCTCAGCAGAGAACCTCTTCGGCTTTCTATAGGAGATTGTGTCACCTTTGAGGATACACTGGAACTAGATGTTGCACAAGTGTAACATGGAGGAGGAAGAGCTTGGTCAACTCCAGAGATGTTATTTTGTCATCAGTCAGAATGAAGATGCATTGTTTGGATAGATGTTCGACTACAACTAGGATGGCTGTATGTCCAGAGGAGGTTGGAAGTTGCTCAATAAAATCCATGGAGATTGAATTCCACAGTTTCTTGGGGATTGGGAGCTATTTGAGAAGACCATAGGGCTTGTAATGAGGAACCTTTGCATGGGCGTAGGCTGTACAAGAAGTGATGTACTCCTTGACAAATGTTTGGATGCCTGGCCAGGTGTATTTGTGATGGATTAGTTCCAAGGTGCAATTTTGCCCAAAATGGCTGAAGATGGGGTGGTCATGCTTAAACCAGAGGTTGCAAAGCTGGAGGTCATCAATGTCAGGAATATATATATGACCATTGAGATGGAGGAAGCCATCAGCATCTATGGTCCAGTGGGAAAGGATAGAGTTGGATAAATGATCGGAAGGAGAGAGATGGATAGCAGCTAGCAGATCTGAAGGAAGATCAGTAAGGATATCACTGTGGAGCTTTTCGAGGTCAAAGAGGGTGCTAGCCTGAAGGACCAGGTAAGCAAGATAGATAGCTCATAGGAACACAGTGAGTTGCTCTTGGGTAAATACTGGTCAGAAGTTGTGCAGGTTTACATGAGCATAGTCCTTATCCCCCTCTTTGGGATAGATGTCCCAGCATTTAGTGAGGGCATCAGACTTCTTGCCAAGGTGGCCGGGGTGGAACCAGATGACCATGTTGAACTGCAACAGATATTCAGACCAATATGCTTGCTGCCAGATAAGGAGTTTAGTTGTGGCAAAATACTTGAGATTCTTGTGGTTGGTGACCACATTGACAGAGGTACCGGAACCTTCGAAATAATGACACCAGGATCAGAATGCTTCATGAATCACCAAAAGCTCCTTATCATGGATATCATAATTCAACTCTGGGGATGTCATTATGTGAGAGTAGTAGGCCACTGATTGTACCTCATCGTCTGGACATTTGATGGAGAGAATGCTGGTGATGGCATAGTTGGAGGCATCAGTCTTGACAATGATAGGAGCATCTGGAGTCCAGTGAGTAAGGATAGGAGCAGAGGTAAAGGCAGTTTTCAGGGTGTTGAAGGAAGAGTGACAGGCATCAGTGAATTGCCAGGGAACTCCTTTGTGGGTAAGACAAGTAAGGGGAATAATGATATTGAAGTAGTTGTGAATGAAATGCCTATAGAAGTTGGCAAAGCCCAAAAATAATAATTGAACATCCTTGACTTTCCAAGGCTTAGGCCAGTTGAGAATCAACTGAATCTTGTCCAGAGCCATTGTAAGTCCAGATGGAGACATCCAGTAACCAAGATACTTGGTGGAGTCCATATGAAACTCACATTTCTTGGGTTTTGCATAGAGGCCATGCTTCCAAAGATGGCATAAAACTTCCTTGACATGCTCTTTGTGAGAGGACATGTCTTCAGAGAAAATGAGGATATTGTCAAGGTAGACAATCATGCAGACATCAAGCAGATCAGCAAAGACAGTATTAACAAACCATTGAAATGCCACTGGGGCATTTGTAAGACTGAACAGCATAACTAATCACTCATATGAGCCATACTGGATACAGAAGGCTGTTTTCCATTCTTTACCCTCAGCAATGCAGACCAGATGGTATGCATGCTAGAGGTCAATCTTGGAGTAGATTTTAGTGTGGCTTGGGGCATCGAAAAGGTCAAAAATGTGGGGAAGTGGATAGCAGTCTTTCTTTGTAATCTTGTTTAGGACTCTGAAGTCAACACAAAGACAGAGGGAACCATCCTTCTTGTGGACAAAGAGGACTGGAGCTGTGTGAGCGGAGGAAGAGGGTCAGATTAAACCAATGGAAAGGTGTTTGTCAAGGCACAGAGGGACTCTAACTCAGACTGGGAGAGGGAGTAGGTGGTACCAAGGGGAGGCAAGGTACCTTCTTCCAAATCAATCTTCAAATCATGTTCTCAGTGAGGGGCGAGAGTGTTAGCTTGCCACTTACTGAACATGTCAGAGAAGTCATGATAGTTCAGAGGAACTCTGGAGAGATCGATTTTTTCAGGGGGTTGAGTCACTGAGGCTTGGAGATCATCTTCCCAAGGATGAAGCTGCAGGCCAAATTGAACAAAACCCTGTAGGCGACAAGCCAATGCGAACACTGGAGCATTGATGAGCATGATTGGTGGTGCCTTGTGGTCAGAGAATCTTGGTGTATCGGAAATGGAAGGGACAACTGGAGGTGGTGAAATCTTAGGTGTCAAGAGTGAGCTTGGGGGTGCTGGACTGGACTGCTGAGTAGAACAGAAAGTGATACTGCTTGTAACCCAGTCAATTAACAGATTGAAGCAGATAAGCCAGTTGTGTCCTAGAATTAAGGAACAGGAGCCATCTAGCAGAGTAATGTATGTAGAATGTCATTGGAGTGATATCACCGGAGGAAAAAGAACAGAGAGGTCGATGAAACAACTCCTAATGCCCTGCAGTAGTGAGGTGTGTAATGGTCCTTTGACCCTTGAATAAAGGTAATGATCCCTTTGGATCCTTATGAGCAATGATAGGAGGAAATCTCCAAGACTTCAAAGCTG
>JBBPMF010001339.1:0-10134 GCA_038090175.1 Austroboletus eburneus
TCGAGGAAAAGATTGAAGAAAAGAGAGAGCCCAGGTGGGACTCGAACGTCAGGGCCTAAGGCCTTTGGTGTACAGCAGTGAATGAAGATCAAGGAAAAAGGTAAGGGGCTAACGAATCGTAACACCCACCGCTGTATTGCCCTGAAAGGACAAGATCTCACCACCACCCTCAACACCTATATTGCGGACTTCTGCAATCACGTCGCTAACTCTGGAATCACAGACGAGAATGTCCTCGTCAACTTCTTCGCCACTGGCATCCCTTCTCCCCTCATGAAACGAATCTTCGCCATGGACACACCCCCCATCACCGTGGAAGCATGGTACGACAAAGCCGTACATTTCCAAACACAATAGGAATGCGCTCAGGCCATCTCCGGCAAGAATCCAAGAACCAAATACCGGTCGTACTCTAACCCCACCCCCCATCCAAAAGATCCTAACGCCATGGACGTTGATGCAGTCGTCATTCCCCGTCCCCCCAAGCTTACCGAGGAAGAACGACAATGCTGTTTCAAGGAAGGCCATTGTCTACGTTGCCGAAGGAAAGGTCACAACTCAAAAAATTGTCCCACCTATTCCTCACCCCCTACCCCTCGTGCTGTCCGCGTCGAAGAAATCGAAGAAAACTCAACGACCGGACTCAATAAAATCTCTATTCCCTTGGGTTTTTAAAAGGAGGACCTCGTTCGACGCAAGGTTCCTCCTCCTCTCCTAAACGTACACATGTAAAAGTATCTACTGAACCCAGAACAATGAAACTCCCCATTCAGATCATCGTTCCCTCGCATACGCTTAAAGTCGTCGACACCACTGCCCTGATTGATTCCGGAGCCAACATCTCCTGTATCGATTGGAACTTCGTGTGAAAGCACAAACTCTCCACCATCCGCCTCCCTCGTCCCCTCAATGTCTGAAGCATCATGCAAGATCCCACTGCCCAAGGAGGAGTTAAATTCTCCACCGAACTCTTCATTCATATCGAAGGGCTCGCCCATAAGGTGGTCTTCTATCATGAACTGCGGGACCTCCAACATTATCCTCGGACTTCCCTGGCTCAAAACCACCAACCCCTCCATCGATTGGTCGAACCAAACCATCTCCATCGCCGAATCCACTGACCAATCAAAACTCCTTCACTCCCTCCACTCCACCGACTCCAGAAAACATGACTCCTACTTCCACTCCTTGCTCCCCAACAACTCCCCTGAAATCTGACACATCCATGTTCTCCCAGATCACCGCCACCTTCCCAGCTTCCTCAAAGACGAAACAAGGAAGGAATTCGACAACAACCCCATTTCCTACGCCACTGTGAACAGGATCTTTCGTGGCGATTCCTGTTTTATCATCTCCGGGCCTGTCAACCTTATAGGAAAAGTCAACACATCTACCGAACTCGCCGCCAACGCCAAAAAAGCCAAACCAAAGCAGGTCTTACCCCCCGAATACTCTGACTATGCGGCGGTCTTCTCGAAAGAAGCCATCAAACACATTCCCCCCTCTCACCCCTACGATCACGAAATCAACCTTGATGACTCCTTTACCCCAAAGATCGGAAAGGTGTACCCCCTCTCCCCCGATGAGTGCAAAACCACAGAAGCGTTCATTGAAGAAAACCTCGCCTCAGGGAAGATCCGCCCCTCCAACTCCCCACAAGCCTCCCCGTTCTTCTTCGTCAAAAAGAAGGATGGCAGCCTATGCCCCTGCCAGGACTACCGATACCTGAACGAGCATACAGTTCAGGACGCCTATCCCCTTCCCCTCATCTCTGACCTCATCGACAAGCTCAAGGACACTAAACTTTTCACCAAGTTCGACGTCCGCTGGGGCTACAACAACATCCGTATTAAAGATGGACATCAGTGGAAGGCTGCCTTCGTCACCCACAAAGGTCTCTTCGAACCTACCGTCATGTTCTTTGGACTGACTAACTCCCCCGTGACCTTTCAATGATTCATGAACGACTCTTTTCGAGACATGATCGCTGAAGGATGGCTTGTCGTCTACATGGACGACCTCCTAGTATACTCCCCCACAGAAGAACTCCACGTCGAACGAACTGGACGTGTCCTCCAACGTATGCAGGAACTCGACCTGCACCTCAAACTCGAGAAATGTCGCTTCGGGGTGACCGAAGTTGACTACCTTGGAATGATCATGAAACCCAGTCAACTCGCCATGGACCCAGTCAAGCTTAACAGGATCGCATCCTGGCCTACCCCCGAGAAACTCAAGGACGTCCAATCGTTTCTGGGTTTCGCCAATTTTTACCGCCGGTTCATCCCCAACTACTCCTCCATTGCGCGACCCTTAATCGACCTCACCAAAAAAGACACTCCATGGGAATGGTCTCCCCTCTGTGCAACAGCCTTTACCCGGCTGAAACATCTTTTCTTGGAGAAGCCCGTCCTTCAACTCCCTAACCCCTCCGCCCCTTTCGCCATTGCCACAGATGCCTCGAAGTATGCTTCTGGAGGCATCCTCCTCCAAACCGATGTCAACAGCGAATGGCACCCTTGCTCCTACATCTCTCAATCCTTCTGTCTGGCTGAGAGAAACTATGACATCTACGATCGCAAACTTCTAGCGATCATCCGTGCCCTCCGCTCGTGGTGACAGTATCTCCATGGCTCCCCTCACCCCATTCAGGTCTTCACCGACCATAAAAACCTCACGTATTTCCACTCCGCCCAAAACCTCAACCGATGGCAAGCCTGATGGCTCCTCGACCTTGCAGATTACGATCTCAAACTCTCTCACATCCCTGGCAAATTCCTCACTGCCCCTGATGCCCTCTCCCGCCATCCTGACCTTGTCTCTGAAGACGACGACAATTCTGGAGTCACACTCCTACCCCAATCCCTCTTCGTCAATCTTATTGACACCGCCTTCTCCCAGTGTATCTCGGACGCTTCTAAACGAGACTCTACTGTCCAGGACTTCCTCCAGTTAATACCTAACAACTCGGACAGCTCCACCGACTTCGCCCTTCCCCTCCCCTTCCACAAACGAGTCACCGATTGGCACTACGACAACGGTGTCCTCACCTTCCAGGGACGCACATACATCCCTGCGGACGACTCCCTCCGGAAAGCCATATTACACCGTTGTCATGACCACGAGACTGCCGGCCACCCCGGCTACCTCAAAACCCGCCAACTCGTCTCCTCCGAGTTCTACTGGCCCGGCCTTGCCCAATATGTCCGTAAATACGTCGAAGGCTGTGCTACTTGCCAGCAAAGCAAAGCAAACACCCACCCCACCTCCCCCCCCCTTCTTCCCATCAAATCCTCCTGCACCCGCCCCTTCCAACAGATCTCGTGTGATCTCATCACCGACCTTCCTCTCTCCGACGGCTCCAATTCCTTACTGGTCATAGTAGACCATGGGCTTACGAAGGGGGTGATTCTCTGTCCCACCAAGAAAACCATCACCACAGAAGGAATAGCAAACTTCTTTTTCCTTACAGTGTACCGACACTTCAGCCTCTACGAGAAAATCATCTCCGATCGCAGCCCCCAATTTGCATCAGCCTTCGCCAAGGAACTCTCCAGACTCCTTGGATACTCCCTCGCCCTTTCCACCACCTACCACCCTCAGACCGACGGCGAAACCAAACGTGTCAACCAGGAAGTCAAAACTTACCTACGTATCTTCTGCAGGCATAACCCCTCCTCCTGGTCTGAACTAATTCCCCATGCCGAGTTCGCCCACAATCACCGCCCTCACTCCGTCACCGGACAATCCCCCTTCTACCTCATGATGGGGTATGAACCCCAAGCCCTCCCAGAAATCTTTGCCCAATCGAAGATCCCCACCCTTGAAGAACGACTTCATTCCCTCACCACAGCCCACAATGAAGCCCTCGCCGCACACGAACTCGCCAGGCAAACCATGGCCGCCCACTCTAAGAAAACCTTCTCCCCCTTCGTCAAAGGAGACCAAGTCTGGCTAGAAGCCAGGAATCTCCAACGCCTCATCACTAACCCTAAATTTGCACCGAAACGCGAAGGACCCTTTACCATCACAGAGGTCCTCTCCCCCCTGACATACAAACTCCATCTCCCTCGTACCTGGAAAATACACCCTGTCTTCCATGTCTCCCTCTTATTGCCCTATCGCGAAAACAGCGTACACGGCCCTAATTTTCCCAAACCCCCACCTGACCTTATCGATGGCCAAGAAGAGTATGAGATCGAGAAGATCATCAGACACCATGGATCCCCGACGGCCCGACAATACCTGATCCGATGGAAAGGATACTCCGCCGAAGAAGACTCTTGAGAATTAGAACGGAACCTGCAGAACTCCGCCGATATCCTCAAAGGATATAAACTACGCCATCATCTATTCCCCCCCCAAGTCCTCTCTGTCTCTTCCACCATGACCATTCCCTCCACCTCCACCAATGACACCTCCTCCGACATCGTCGAAACGGGTTGGACCTCCACCGCCAATTACCAACATCTGCTAGATCCCAACTACGAACCTCCCATCTCTCCCTCCATCCCCTCCAAAGACATCTGGGCCAGATACACCTGGTCTTCCCCTGCCTCCCCCGTCCCTCTCATAGATCGACTCTCGGAACGATGGGTCCCAGTTAACCACCCCCCGCTGTCCTTCCCCACTCACCCGTTTCCCCTTGACCAAGACTTAGTCGAAGCCACTGCATATCAATTATGCCGCCTTCCCCTTTCTCGCGCTCTCTTAGATACCATGGAACCCAACTCCACTTTCACACATTTATACCAGTCATTCCTTACAACATCACGAATCCTCCTCACCACTTCCGCACCCACTGTCTCCGCTGACGTGGCCACATACCGTTCACAACTCGGCCGCATCCTTCGCACTCTGGAGCGTCACCTCATCCAGACCATGTATCAATGCGACATGCTAGCCTTTGTTGCGGAAGTGGACTCTCATCTCCGTTACCCCTTACCAACCACCTTTACCACCACACCAGAAACCCCCCCCCATCTCCATGTCATCCTCGCCCCTCAACGAGACAGAACTCCTTGTTCTATCCCGCTTCGATCGCCCACGAACCCCATCTCCTCCCCCTCATGCCACCCTCCAATGCTTCCATTGTCATACCATCGGACATATTCGCATTCACTGCCCGCGTTACCAGTGCAACAAGTGCCAAGAGTTCACCCTGGGACATACTAGATTCGCGTGTCCCTCTTGGCCGCGACGCTCTCCGGTCCTCCCGCCATCCTCATCATCGGGATCTTCTTCCCAGAACTCCTATCATCGGGCCCCGCGCCAACTCCGCTTTCCTCATGCACGATGAACCCCAGTCGCCTGACGACCGATGCGCTCTCCTTCCCCGGACATGGATCCCTTCATCTCCATTGAGGTGGACTTTAACGACGCCGGTTCTGGCTACGGTGACTTTTAAGTCTTTGTCATGGACTTGACCCTTAACTGAGGGGTAATGTTACAATTCGTGTATACCTTTTACCCTTTTTCCATTCTTACCTTAGCCCGCGTAACAGACAGTGCTCCTGCCGTTCGAGTCCCGCTCGAGCCATTCTATTTCTCTCTTATTCCCTTATCTCTGCTTACCTATTTAGCATGACTCATCCGCAGTATCCACAGTTGTACTACCACCACTTATCTCTGATTCGTTCCCCTTCTTCACGATTCCATTGCCTTCTATAGTTGAGTCATCTCCTTTACGCTCCACTTCATTCTCTCTTGACTCGCATATATAAACCCCTTGATACCCTCGATGTATTCCCCAAGTTAGACCTACCCGAATCTACCTTGATCATCAATTCCTCTCAGGTCCCCCAGTCCTCGCCTTACTGTTGAGTGGGCGCTCCCTTCATACCCTTGTCACCGCATTATCACGCAGTTCCCTTTGTCCCTGAGTCGCGACATACGTCAACCAGGTCAACAGCTCACGACATACCGTTGAGGCTGAGGATAGAAGATAGCCTTCTATCAAAACCTTGCCACGTCAGCTGAATAGCAACGTTAACGTCCCTCATCCTGTGGGTTTACGCCAACACGTAACAACTCACCTCCAACCCTCCGACCCTCTGGCTTCCATCCCTCTTGTAAATTAGTGACAGCAGACTCGAACAAGGGCGCACCACATAAGATGAAGCCAAAGTCACTTTCCAAACCATACACCTCCGGCGTTCCGGAGATTCATACCCGGACCTCTGCGGGACCGGATTTAACAGCTTCTCGGACTGTGTTTTCCAACTCTTCTAGCATAGAGTATTCGACATCCAATCCACGAACTTTGATATTTTTGGAGTCAGAGTTCTTTTGAGGATGCATGGCACATGGCCACACAGATTTCTTCCCTTCTTTGGCACACCGGAAGCAAGTTCTAGTCACTCTGGCTTTGGATAAGTCCATAGGAGTGCCTCAGCCTCCGAAGACACCAGTAGTCTCCAGGGTCGCAGTATGAGGTTTGATGAATCAAGTGGGGAATTTGATGCATGATTTTGGTGCATCGGAGGGGTTGTTATGCTTTCGTTCAGCAATCTCAGACAGTAGGTGACCAGCGGTGATGAGGTGCTTGGTCCATTCGGAGTAACTGCTGATGTAAGTGGTGGTCATGTCGAGACTAGACCTTTCTACTTGTTCAACGATGCTGTTATGGGCATTGATGTGGAGTAGGTGGACAAGCTGTCGGCCATTTGTAATTTCAGATCACTCGGCATGAGCGATCAGGTTTTGTTGCCTTGTGAGGAACTCTTCTATCATCATCAATCCTTGCTTCAGATTGAGGAGTTCAGTTTTGGTGCAAGCCAATTCATAAACTGGTTTGAAGTAGGGGTTGACGAAGGTTCGAAAGAATCCTTGTGCTATATAATCTTTATAATCGAGATCTTTCTCAATGAGTAGGGTGGCAAATTCCTCCACCAGTCCTTCAGTGCAGAATCCCAAGAACATCTTGATCTCTTCGGCATCATTGACTGGTCGATCAAAGCTGAGGAGATAGAGCCGAAACTTGGCCTTCCATTTTGAGTAATCCTCAGGTTTCCCTGAGAATGGTGGCAGCTTCTCGATATAGGACTTGCCAAGTTTGATTTCTTTCGGCTCGTCTTCTACATCAGATGCTTTTGACTTTTTCTTTTTTGGAGGGAGTGTTGGTATGGCTGGAGGCATGGCTGTATGTGCTCCATGTTGGGACATGTGTTGGACGTACGTGGCATATTGTTGTTGAAATTCCTTGAAGGTCCCAGCCATGGGTCAAGACTGGAGAGGAGGAACAAGGGGATTGGAGGGAGAGGATCCTGCCTCAGTTGACATAGTGATTGGCCTTGTGTCACTTCGGAAGAAAGTGCAACTAATGATGGGAGGGGGGTAAGGATAAGCAACTGGAGTGGTTCAGTCTCCAGGAGGCAGGTGTGGTGGTCAGCGTGGAACCCGGGGGTTATATCGGGGTGCAGGGTCATCCGAAATGTTGGGCAAAAAAACTGTAAAGTAAAACTAATTCAACTCCTTTTTACCGCTCTTCCTTTTCCATGACTTCTTCGGCCTCTGAAAGGAAGAAATTGTTCTGCATACTACCTGGTGGTTACCCAGTCACAAGCACTTATGCGGGAGGAAGGGATTGGGATCAGAGCAGATAAAGCGGTTGGGTATCAGGCATATGTGCACAGGATTGTGAGTAGCTCGATGTCTTCCCAAGGATCATGCCAGGGTGTCAATTTATTAGTAGTCAGAGTCAGACATGGTGTCAGGAAGACTTGTAACCGTTCGCATTCAATTATGCCAAGTCGATGTGACTGGATAACCGGGTCTGAGATGCCTGGGGGCGGGCATGAGAGCAATAGGAGAGAGGGCAGCGAGGATGTATTGATTGAGTAATGGAGGGTCATCAACGACGGTTCCTTTGTCTGAATGCAGCAAGGGTTCATAGACAGTTTGTTCGTTGGAGGAGTCCTCTGCATCTGTCATGGAGTGCAGGGGTTGGTGAGGAAGGGGTGGCTGTGGCTCTGGCACTAGGGCGACTGGCTCGACAGCGAGAATTTGAAACACGAGTTGGAGGTAGATGAGGATAAGGACTAGCACAAGTCCTTCTAAGAGCATGCAAGTGTGGTGGACCAGATCCAAGGTGGATTGTAGTATATCCAGTGTACGATCTTCCATATCAAGCTAAGCTGGAGGAAGAAGAGAGCGAGGACTCTCTTGATGGCTCAGTAGATATGCCTGGCATAAACTGTTAAGGCCGGTGATGGGAGTACAACAATCGCTTGCCGTCGATTTGTACGGCGGTGATTTCTCTCTGCTGCCAGTGTGATGACTCAGCGACTCAGACAGTCAGAGGGCATGACGTGAAGCAGGGAGGGGAGGGAGCAACAAGGCATTGGCTGGCGTAATACAACAGTGAGTGCAAGCAATGTGGCAAATGTCAATTTGTACAGGAAGAGAGGGGTTTCTGTCGGCGAGGTATTGACAACATGGTAAGCAAGGTTTGAGTGACGTAGACATTTGGGCAAGATAAGGAGGATGATCTTCAGTTTTATATCAGAACTTCTAGAAAGGCCCTTAGATTGCCCTTTGGGTTACTTGATAAAACAATGAATAAACCGAAGATGGGGTTGTCCTATGATGACAGCCCTCTCTATATACATGTGATCTAGTGCACAGACCAGTATATAGGGCAGGCATAGAATCATCTAGGGTATATGCGTAAGCAGTCATGGAAAGGAGAGGAATGTCATAGAACGACTGTCACCACGTGATATGGAATGAGTCATGAAGTCACATGGGAGCATAGGTAAGCATCACGTGAAAGTGAAAGAGATGAACAGAGTGAAAATCCTAACACTGATCCTAGATTATCTTCATCACAAAAATTGTCAATTTCAGAGATGCGCTGATATGCTAATACCACGTGATGTCAGAGGTGTTTCTTAGGCCTGAGTCTACCATATCCGTGACTTTCTTGTGATCGAATGTAGGAAAGCTCTCATTCTGATCATAATGATTAGTTAGTGATGTAGTTCTGATATTCACTGTCATTATGCTAACTCTGACAATAGCAAACATTCGCTGTGCACATGAACGCAATATGACATGTATTATCAGTATGGCAATACACGCGACATGAATAGCTGTAGAAAGTATGGTGGTAATAGAATGTCATAGCATCTCGAACTTTGCATATCCAGCAACCAGAAGTCTTGGGTAGTGCATGAACTTGACTATAGCAGTGAACCCGGTTAAAGTGGGTAACTGAGCAAGTAGAGGCGAGTGTCCAAATGGCGAAACGACGACACAAATGAATCCAGAATTCGAGAGAGTGAGGTAGATGAACAATGCAGCGAGAGCGGATGAGCGATACGATGAGCAACACAGAGAACGACACAGAGAACGACCTGTAAATGAGGCAAAACTTGACAATAAAGTAAAGAGAATAAATGAAGAGAATACGATATCACTACTCACCTTATTTTCTACCCTTCCTTGATGTCTTGTGACGAGAACAGTGTGTTGAGGATTTGTCTGGTTCCTCATCCGAGCCTACAGCCATCGCCCTTTTCTTCCCCCTTCTGATGGCATCCTTCTTCTCTTTCTGTGTCTTTTCCGTGTCCTTATCTAAGTCAGAAAGCTTGCTTAGTTCAGGGGAATTCCTATGACCACCAACGACCATGCTTGCTTGAATCGCTATGGCAGGAGAGAAATCAGGGGCGGCCACAGCTGACCTATGTTGAACAGGAGGAGGCAGAGCCTGGATTTCTATACGAGCTGGATTCCTGCCAGGTGACTTCTCTTGAGCAGGGGGAGGTGAAACTCGAGCTAGAGAGGCATATATTCCAAGACTAGGTGAGCGAGATCTAGTTGGAGACATTGGATCAGATTGAGCCCCATCTGACGAAGGCGTGGATAATCTCAGAATGATAGCAAAATCAGAATCACCGCTAGCTGATGCACGTGCAGCTGCCTGAGCTCGCATCAAAGAGAATAATCTGGGATTCACGTCCTCATCGCCATCCTCATCGCCATCGTCCTCATCTTCGTCAACCCCAGAGTCTCGCTTGCGACCTTTTTCATCTTTGAAAAGAAGGCTTGCAGTGGATTAGTATGATAACAGAAGTAGTAATGAAAACGTACACATTATAGTGCTTTAAGAGACTCGCTTTCCATGCCGTATCC
>JBBPMF010001340.1:0-10133 GCA_038090175.1 Austroboletus eburneus
TAGCCAGGAAATGTTCCAGAGATCGTGACGGACCCAGTAGTTACACAGTGACGATGATGGGAGAGCAGTCAATGCTGACTAAACCACCCTATCGATCGTTTAGCGTGAATTTGGCAGAGAATAATAAAAAGAAACAGGCGAAAAATGACTTACAAACTTGAAGTAGTTGTGAATGCAGCACATGGGTTCTTGAGTGCACGTACTTTGACCTCCAACCTAGTGTTGTTCGGGCCCGGCTCGAAAGCCAGGCCCTGGAGCCGGGTGAAGCCTGGAAGCCGTGGCCTGGCATGGTGCACGCGTCTGCACTGTGATATGGTAAGTTTTTCTTTTCTTTTACATTCATTTCTCCTACAGATAACGTCGGCGGCGCGCAATCGATGGCGCGTCCGCAGCGACCAGTCGCGACAACGTGGCGATGCTGTCAGCCACCACCAAGCAGCGTCGATGACGCGACCAATGGCGGGACCACATCCGTCAACGCAGCCACGACCCCGTCGAGACCACCACCAACATGGCCACGTCGCAGCCCAGTCACGACCACAACGTCGGACCGTGACGATGGACATTGCAACCACGCCCACGCAGTCACAACGACGGACATCGCAGCCGCGAACACAGGCGACGCAGCCACGACCGTGACGTCGCAGCCCCACGGCGACAACGACAAGCCGTAGTCGCGACATCGATATTGTAGCCAAGATCCCGGACGCCGCAGCCATGCGACGTGGCGGGCAAGTGGCAATGCAATAGCACGCCGCGCGCCCAGCACCACACGGTAACGACCCCCAGCGCTAACACGGCGACGATGACGATGCGAGCGCAGGCAACGCAAGGGCGCGCTCAGCATCACAGGGCGACGACGCGGGCGCGGGCAACGCAAGTGCGCTCCCAACACCACACAGCGACGGTGATGTCGAGGGTGCGGGAAACGCATGTACGCTCCCAGCACCACACGGCGACGGCAGCGGCGACGACGACGACGCGCATCATCTTTGCCGTTCGTTCACTAATGGCGAATGGCAGGTTCATTGTGACGTCCATGTGCTTTCTTCAACGCGTGCATGAAGACGCGGTGTTAAAGCAAACGATATGCCCTTGAAATCCATTGCCTTCCGCAAATAAGCGCATTCTAGCTCAGGTGCGGTTTCTTTTTCATAGTTGAGAAGGAAAGCAACACCTTATTATAAATGACGTGCCCATCAGTTAAACGTTTTCATTATCGGGTGAGATATTATTTCCACCTCTCCGTTGAGTCCCTCGATGTTCATTTGTTATCAGTCGCAAGTGTCCCAGAAGCATTTCAAACTGTCCAATCCCAAGAAAAGCTCAACGTTCGTTATCATGTGAATAAACTACCTTGTGAGTTGGTCAACTTCCTGATCGTAAGCATTGCCACCCCCAATGGTAACTCCGGCGGCCAACCGCTCACCGATCGCAATGCACAAGAGGGTGATAGCTTCTGGCGAGTAACAGTACAATGATGATACTGGACGATCTTATCTGGTAAGTCATCTGGGAGAATATAGTTGGATCAGTGGCGCATTCATCATTTCCAGCAGAACTGTTATCAGCGGCGACGCAAATGAGCTCGCCGGGAACAGTGGTGGCGACTGCAGCGAAGGTAGCGACAGGGAGGAGGGGGGAAACGCATTTTTGCAGTGTAAAAGTGGGCGAGGACTCAAGTTCGAGAGAGGGATGAGCGGGCGCGTTGCTCAAGGTGCGACCTGTAGCGAAGTGTATACTTCAAGTCGCCCACTTTTTCAAAGATTTGGTAGCTATGGTATGTGCGTGAGTATTGCAAAACGTTTTCGGTTAGTTGGTCGCTTTAAAGTTCTCCTGTTGTGTGTAGCCCTTGGCGGGGAAGACACTGAACGTAACCTATTCAAGTAAATTCTGACATGGGGCATATACTAGTTTGAATCGATGACCTGCCAATATTCGGATCGCCTTCTTTCCCACGTCCAATAAGTTATGTATTATGGGTGACGTTTGGCTCTTGAAAGCTCGAGGTTTGAAATGATTTTGCAACTTAGTACATGGAGGAATCGATGGGAGCTGTAGAAATGATACGGTTGAAATTTCTTTGTCGGAAAAGCTTTATTCCACGGATTTCATCCCTCTATATCTGCAGTGTGTCCCAACCGTACATGCTTGCATTGGTGACCACTCATGTCAGCGTTCGAACCGGGCATGTTCTTGGCTTTATTTGTTCAATGCGACGAATATGCTCCGGCTAGTGTTGTTCTGGCCCGGCTTGGCTCGAAAGCCACGGCTTTGGCTCGGCCTGGATGGGCTTTGGCTCTACTTATTCCAGGCCCGAGCCATGAGCCCTGAAAGCCTGACTTCAGGGCTTTGGCCCGGCTCAGGCCAAGGCTTTAGTACCAACCAGAGTAGAATAATTTTCAAATGTAAATATGTACTACAGATCGGAAAAGGGTTCAGAAGACGATAGCTACGTGCTGGTCACGGATCTGTCGTCATGGTCGCGGTTTGGCTCATCGTCGGGGTTGTAGCTGCGTCGTCGCGGAGGCCGCGCTTGCGTTGCCCGTGACCTTGACCTCGTCCTCGTCGTCGCTGTGTGGTGCTGGGAACGCCCTTGCGTTGCCCGTTCCCTCGTCGTCGTCGTCGTCGTCGTCGCCGTGTAGTGACGGGGGCACACTTGCGTTGCCCGCGTCCTCGCTATTGTCCCCACCGTGGTGCTGGGGGCGCCATTGCGCTGTCCGCGCTCGCGTCGTCATCGCCGTGTTGCTGCCGGGTGGTGTCGGGGGCACACTTGCGTTGCCCGCGTCCTCGCCGTGGTGCTGGGGGCGCGCCTTGCGTTGCCCGCACCCGCGTCGTCGTCGTCATCGTCGTGGTTGCCCGCGCCCTCGCCGTCATCGTCGCCGTGTGGTGCTGGGCGCGCCATTGCGTTGCCCATGCTCGCGTTGTCGTCGCCGTGTCGTCGCCGGGTGGTGTTGGGGTGCCCTTGCGCAGCCTGCGTGTCCGCTTCGTCGTCGTCGCCATGTGGAGTTGAAGGGGGTGCACTTGCGTTGCCCGCGCCCGCGCCGTCGTCGCAGTATGGTGTTGCCTTGTAAGTCGTCTGGATCGACCCACGTTATCACCGTTATCACCGATCGGCGATCTGGGAGCAACTGCGGCGAGAGCAGCGACGGGGAAGAGGGTGGAGAAACTGTCTTTGCAGTGCAAAAGTGGGTGAGTGAGGACCCAAGTTCGAAAGAGAGATGAGACGCTGCTTTGCTACGGGTCCAGCATGGACCGCCCGGCATCTTATACGGCCAAGGAGATTGGATATGCCATCACGAAGAGGTCTGGCGCATATTCCTATTTTCGGTAAGCAGAGAAATTACATACCATGAAATGCCAAGGTAATTGAAGGCTAAAGTTGCTAACTGCGCGATATGTACACGACGCCACAGTTCGTACTTTTGACGATAACGATCAAGCCGCACAAACTTGAAGAAAAATGACGCCTTTGTTCTGGGGAAATTCGGGCCTCGTACATCACTGCCACTGCTGTTAGGGGGTCTGGCGTAAGTATGCATGGTCATTAGTGCTGGAAACGACGACGGCAAGTTGCGAGCTGCCTCCATTGCAAACGTTTGGGGTCTGATTTCTGGCGTCTCTGTGTAGTCTCGGCGGAAAACTCACCGTACACAATGCATTTGAGCAAATCACGGAGATGATCAATCTCATGGTGAAACAGCACAATGACTGAGAGTCACATAGATGAATGAGCCTACTTTTCCCATGTCTACATGGTGCTTCTCTCACGCGCACCCAATGGTACCAGACGAGACTAGCCTACCGCCAAAGAGCAGCCGATTTTGATAGGGAAATTCACAACAGAGCCCGGGTTAACCGTGCAGGCAATGACAGGCGTGGGTTCAGGAAGACGTGACGCAAGTTCACGAATGAAGATGACTTCTAGCACTATAGTGCACCAATCGCGGTGAGCTATTGCTAGAAACAACGTGCATACATAGAGTAACACCCACGTTTTGAAACTGCAAAACGATACCTAGTAATGATGGGTCAAATGTCGTGCAATGCACAGAAAAAGAATCACGAACGAGTCACCAAAATCTGGATGATTGATGGTTTTAAGAATGTTGTTCCACGGGTTTACGCCTTGCAGGTTGTGAAAATATTGTGCAAAACTCGATACTATGACCAGTCGTGACGGTGAATTAGGGGTGGATGAATTTATCAAGTATGGCAAAAGCAAGATGCCGAGTAACGCGGTGGAAAGATAATTTACTTGTAACCTTAGTATTGAAGCCCGTAAGTTCACTTGTAATCAGAAAAAGAGGTTTTAAATACATTACTTCCCAACCGTCGTCTGTCACCGCGTAAGTGCTTGAACGCACTCCGGCATTGGCGACGAGGACATCCAATTTGCCATTGCTATATGCAGCAAACTTATCCACGAATGCACGCACGTTGTGAAAGCTCCCCAGTTCGAGTGGCAATGCCCGCACTTGTGCATTCGAGACCCCGCTCGCAGCAGTGCGCTGAAGAATAGCTTCAAAGCATCGTTATCATCACCTGAAGCCAACGTAGGTATAGACATACTTCCTTCTCGCGTCTTCTTGCACTTGACCTCGTCTCTGCTTGTTGCAACAAGTGCCTTAGGCCGCATGTTCGCGATATGTACAGATGCTTCGAAACCGAGCCCAGCGTTTGAGCCAGTGACCAATAATGACTTTGAGCGAACATCATCGATTGGTTTTGGTATGGGGTGTTGGTTCCATTGGTCGCAGAAATACTGAGCATGAAAGTACGCTCCCATGGCTGGCGCTGAGGCGAGAAGATGGATTCTAAGCCGAACTACGCGCCACCACGCCGAGTTTTATAGAATCTGCTTCCGAGCCATGGCCGGTGTGCCACATGTCAGCAACTTAATCTTCTAAGACGTCAAATAAGAGATATCCAAAGAAGTGGAATGTAGCGAGCGTGCTGCTCGTAGCAAGGGAACGTGTGTGTGCCGAGCGAGAATGCAAAGCCTGACGAAGGTCGCGTGTGATCCGGTCGGAGGTACCATGGGCAAGGATATTCGGATGGAAGCTACAAGGCAGACTAAGACAAATAGTAGTCAACAAGGTCTCCATCGGTACTATGGCAAAGGGCAGGATCCGACAAAGTTGCTGGTGGGACCCGAGAACGTGGATTACACCTCCTAAGATCACTGATGGCCTCGCAAGGAGCTTCCTTTTACCCACACACACAAGGCTCACACTTACAGTACGTTCGCATACCCACCTGCGGTCACGGCTGGTGCAACTCCCTCTGTGGTAGTCCACCTAAACAGCCTTGGAAGCATGACGGTCGGGACAGCGATAGCCTCCTGACGAGAGCTCTCGCAAGCTCGACACCGCGCCGAATTAATCGTCGGAGAGGGTCAACTGGCGGGCACAGCAAACAATTCGATGGAACGAGAGACTCCCCTTTGCACACGTATATATTTTTACTCATGCCCAAAAATGTATTGTTACAGGTGTTTCGGCAGAATTGGTCAGTGACCTAACTTATTGCTGACGTGCTACAGTCATCCACGCACACTTGCACCACCACCGCCACTTGCACCAACAAATTTTATCACAATTTTCATTCACTTCATACTGCTTTTTTGTTACTAATATTTAGAAACCATGTTGAAGCATGCCCTGAATTAAAATGGTAATACTTGAACCACTTGTAGATGTGTAATAGTATGCAGTTTATCATGAAATCATGGTTTTGATACATTGTGAAATCAGATCCACTTACAAAAATTCTGAAAAACAAGGAAATTGTAGTATGCAAAGTTTATGGAGCCCAACTAATTTTTATTGGGACACTATTGAAAATTTAATGTGCCAGCACAATGCCAGTGAGGATAGTCTGAAATGTGTACAATCAATGTTATCATGATATTGATATATCAAAAAGGGAAAATCTGCTTACTGACATGACATAACATGATGTAATGTGATGTGATGCGACATGACGCATCAAGCACTGAGGCATTCATGAAAATATCATACACCATTTCACTAGCACCATGGTTGGTCATGCAAAGTCTATCAGGCAAAAAAGGTACCAGAATGCTCAGAATCTTAAACAAGCACTTGTATTTGCTACCAACCTATTCCATGAAGATGAACTCAAGCCCAAGGAAAGCTGAAGAAGTTTGCGCAAGATCTGCAAAACAACAGAAGAGGCAATGGCAAAGAAGAAAATTCACATTCATCTTACATATACCATACTTATGTGACATTTAAATGGAGGAAAAAGCTGTCAACAAGCCAATGAGAAGAACTATGGATGGCTCACCCCTGAAGAAGACCAGCTCACCATTAAATGCTGCTTTGAGCTTGCAGCAAGAGGCTTTCCACTTGCACACAACACACTCAAGGCTCATGTTGATGCTTTTTTGCATGCCTGACTTGGAGAAAATTTTCCTGACACAGGGGTTGGAATAAACTGGACAGCCAGATTTCTAGATTATCACCATGATGAGCTGGGAAAGTACTGGAGCTCACCTCTTGACACCAACCGAGGATGTGCAGTCAATGTGAATACCCATAAGGCATGGTGCGAGCTACTAGAGCACACCATAAACAAGTATGGTATTCAGCAAAACACACTCTGGACAGCTGATGAATCTGGATTTCAACCAGAAATGGGTCAAAAACAACATGTTATTGGTCCTGCAAAGCGGAAAATTCAGCATCAGCAACAGGATGGCAACCAGGAGAATATTACCATCATGGTAATCATATGTGCTGATGGGAGCACAATCCCATCACTTATTATTTACAAAGGCCAGGCATTTTCAACTGACTGGCACCAAGATAATGATCTGAACACATTGTAAGCACATAGATTATTTCTAAATATATTAATTAATCTTATCTTTTCATAGTGTGGCTCATTCTAAAAAGGGCTGGACAGATGAAGTCATTGGCCAGCTTTGGATGGAAGATTTTGATAAAAAGACATGTGACAAAGCCAATGAATGCACTCGCCTTCTTCTTGTTGATGGCCATAACTCTCATTACATGATGGAGTTTCTTGATTATGCACAAGAGCATAACATACAGGTCCTTTGCTATCCATCCCACTCGACTCATATATACCAAGGACTTGATATTGTCATCTTTAGTCTATTGAAATGCCATTGGGTCAAAGAGCGTCAAGCCTTCAAGTCAGCAAGTCACAAAGCACAACTTTATTACCATCTATGGATGAGCACACCAACACATTCTTACCCCACAGCTTATCCATACTGCATTCGAAAAGACTGGTGTTTGGCCATTTAACCCCAATCTCATAACACAGGAGATGATGGCTCCTAGTCTGGAAACATTGTCACATGGCCATCTTTCTCTTCCTCAATCTAGTCTTTGTGCACTCACAACATTCATAAGTTAGTATTGAGGGATCAGTACAAATGATGACACCAGAAGTCCAGACCTTGAAGACTTTTTGTTAAGTATGGGTCCGTTGGGGACTGGGCAGCAAACTCTGGAGCACCGGAGTTGGTCAGAGGGGGTAGGAACTTTGGCTTCACCTTATATGGTGCATCCTTGTCCAGTTCTGTTGTCCCTAATTTATGAGTGGAGTGGAGATACGGAGTGACCAGAGGTCAGAGGAGAGTCATCAAGACTCAAGTGAGAGAACTCATTGATGAGCTCAATGATGGAGAAGAGGACAGAGGACAGAACTAAGTTGATATTCAAACTGAAGAACTAAGACATATTACAGTGGGTTTATATACCAAGGTTAAAGTCCGAATGTAGTAAAATCAGGGTCAGAGTGACGGAGAAAACTAAGTACCGCTGCTGTGCCAGTCAGTTGCACAGCCAGAGCTGTGCACCTTACCCTGAGCACCGCAGTGATGGAATGGAGACTAACTACAAAGAGAACAAAGGGAAACATAATATAATGTACATGAGCACAAGAAGTAAGGTGGACACGGAGTAGCGGAGGATATAGGAGTGGAATAGCAGAGGTAATGCACACAGAGGAGTGGAGGGAACTTAGCGAGAATTTCGGATATGACACCCTTCCACAGCCACCATTGTAATTGTGGCATCACAGTCACTATCAAATGCACTTGTTGAATCACTGCAGCACATGGCAGCTACTAATGCCACTAGAGTGCTGGCATCAACATTAGTTTCATTTTTGGTCAGCAATGTCCCCCTTACCTCCATGGATTGCCTTTCCCCATACATGGCAACCCAAATTACTCCAACACGCAAGTGTCATTATGATCTGTTGAATAAAGAGTCTGAAACATCAAAAGAACTGGCTCACCAGGATGCCCTGCATGCAGCATACTCTCATGAAGACGGCTATAAGTGCACACTTGATACCATGCAGTCAACTCTTGTTTTGTAGTCACTATACTGTAATAAGCTGTCAGAGCAGCTTGCAGCACAAGAAGAGGCAAAGAAGGCAAAGAAAAAAGGCCAGTTGGTGGGAGATGGGCTCCCAAGATTACTTACCAGTGATGAATTCTACCAACAGGTGATTGATCATGAAAAGGTCATAGCGGATAAGAAAATTGCAAGTGAGAGCCACTAACAACAAAAAGAACAACAATTGCTTTTATCCACAGCATGGAAAGAGGCTGAAAATAATCGTAAGCAATGAAACAAAGAGAAAAAAGAAGCATACCATCAACAACTGGCACTATGGACCAAGAAGAAAGAAAATGTGAGGTCTGAGGGATGGCAAGCACGCTGGAAAAAGCCAAAGCTGGGAAGGTTGGAAGGACCCCTTCCAAAACATAGTGGCAGTGGTGATGGTGGCAAGATGGTTGATGCAGGAGATGATGGGAATGATGATGGTAGCAGCATATGCTCTGACAGTGAGAATGTGGAGGCTGAGTAATCTTGCCCAATAATAGGTGATAATGCTTAGGTCATGTCAGCTAGTTAGATATACCATATTCAATGCTGGTGCAAGTGTTGGTTACTGCTGATAAAGCACACAATTTATTCCACTAACCTTCCAATGTTTGATCTTCTTGAAAAAATTATGCATTGTAGAGACTATGTCTAAGTATTACTGTACCACAGTGGTATGTATTTTTAGCTGTTGTTGTGTAATTAGAGCCATCACAAGTTAGTTGGTGCAAGTGTGTGTGAATGACTGTAGATCCATCTCAGCCTTGGCCTTAGCGGCACTCTCCAGTTCAGCAAACGTCCCACTCTTGAGACACATATTTCTAAAGATACCGTCCTCTTTCTGGAGCAAGTTCATGGGCGTGTCAAATTAGCACAACATTGACAACACAGCTCTCAACACAGCATGCATATGAACTGTATAGTTCTTACGTAATATTTTTCCTTCCCACAGTGTAGATTCGTTTGCAGATGGGAACGAAATTACGTCTCGCAAAACCTTCCTCCACTTCGTGGGAGTCGAGGATGTGTGCAATCTTCAAAAATATTACACACTACATTGCAAAGCACTATAAACCCAGGCCCTCCGGAAAAGTATATTCAGCAAATCCATGTCCAACATCAGGTATTAGCCTCGTATAGTAAGAGAAAGTGGTACACCGAATGTGTACTCGATGATGGGTTACCGTATGCGAGCAAGTTCTTGCTTAGTAAATTTAACGATTTCCTCGCTCGAAGGGCGCCGCTGAGGCCCAACAACGATAGCCCAGCACCAGTTTATGAATGCCCATCGGCCCTCCGTAACTACAACGCTACTCGGTTGTTTTGGTGTGACTCCCCTCGAGATCGCTAGCAGAATCTGGCCATCATGCTTATAGTAATGATACGGGACCTTTCCGCTTAGAATCTGTCCATGGAGCATGTAAAATGCAAAAGAGAATGCATATAGGGAGCCACGGACCTGCAGCATGACCATGCCAAATGAATACACGTCGCTGCGCGTAGTTGGTCCTCTCTGTAGCGATTCATCATCTCCCATTCCGTCGTCAGGAACCTCGAGAACAAGCAACTCAGGGGCCGCCCAGCGCAGTGTACCCTTTTCCGGCAGCGACGGAGCAAATACTCCTTCGAGTTCGGTCAACAAAATTGACAGGCCAAAATCTGAGATACGTGCTGCCCCATCCTCGCGAATTAGGATGTTGGACTAAAAAGAGAAAATGCGTCAGTGGTATTTCATCT
>JBBPMF010001341.1:0-10132 GCA_038090175.1 Austroboletus eburneus
TGTTCTACCCCCTTCACGAGCGTATGATCATACCATCAAACTTAAAGAGATGTTCATTCCAAAGAGGGCCAAAGCCTACCCCCTTTCTCTCCCTGAACAAGAAGCCTGTAAAAAGTTTGTAGAAGAAAATCTGGAAAATGGACGAATCAAACCATCACAATCTTTCCAAGCTGTACCCTTCTTCTTTGTTGATAAAAAAGATGGAAAACTCCGACCTTGCCAAGATTATAGATACCTCAATGAGCATACTATAAAGAATGCTTATCCCCTACCAAACATCCAGTCCATCATCGAACAAATAGGGAACTCAACTATCTTCACCAAAATGGACATCCAATGGGGATACCACAATATACAAATTGTAACAGAGGATCAATGGTGGAAAGCAGCCTTCATCACCTCCTTTGGACTGTTTGAACCAACTGTGATGTTCTTTGGATTGTGCAACTCTCCTGCCACCTTCCAAGCATTCATGAATGATGTCTTTGGGGATTACCTTGCAGAAGGATGGCTAATTATCTATATGGATGATCTAGCCATCCATTCTTCTGATCCATCTGAGCATAGAGAAAGGACTGTCAAGTTTCTAGAACAACTTAGAAGCCTAGGCCTTAGATGCAAACTTCAGAAATGCACCTTTGACTTTCAGACCATGAACTATCTTGGCCTAACAGTTCAATCAGGAGAGCTTGCAATGGATACAACCAAACTCTGAGCCATAAAAGAATGGAATCCCCTCAACTCAGTCAAAGCAGTAAGATCCTTCTTAGGATTCTGCAACTTCTATCAAAGATTTATCCCAAATTTCACTCAGAGAGTTGCCTCACTTAACAAACTCACTTGGAAGGACAAACTCTGGACTTATACAGAGAAAGAACAATATGTCTTTGAAGACATGAAACTAGTGTTCTCCACCTTCCTGGTCTTAAAACAGCTGGATCCGGAACATCCATACTTTGTAATGACAGATGCTTCACTCCTAGCCACAGGAGGGGTTCTCATGTAAAAAGACTCCAATGATGATCTCCACCCATGTGCATACTAATCTGCCACTCTATCGTGTGCAGAATGAAACTATGACATATATGACAGAGAACTACTGGCAGTTATCCATGCTCTTGAAGAGTGGAGATACCACCTACTTGGAGCTCGACATGTGGTCCAAATACTCACTGATCACAAAAACCTTATCTACTTCAGAGCCCCCCATCGACTATCATGATGCCATGCTTGATGGCAAATGTTCCTGCAAGACTTTGACCTTGCATTTACACATGTATCAGGAACACACATGGGCCCTGCCAATGCCCTCTCAAGAAAAGATGACATATCCACTGAATCAGACAATGCTGAGGTCGTTCTTCTCCCAGATGACCTATTCTGTAAACAGATCGACCTTGCTTTAACAGACAAAATTGCACAATCTACTCCTTCTGATCCTTTTGCCCTCATTGCACTCAAGAAAATGTATAATGACACCCCCCGCTTCCTAGAACAAAGTTGTCTGACTGGACCTTTGTAGATCAAGAACTCTGTTTCCAAGGATGCCTCTTTATCCCAGAACCCACCTGCCAAAAACTGGTCCATGATCTACACTACTCCCCAACAAGTGGACACATGGGTCACTTCCAAACATTAGCTGCTCTGGAAAAAGACTTCTGGTGGCCAGGAATGTCCACATTTCTGTGATGATTCATCATGGGTTGTGCTACTTGTCAAGCCAATAAAGTAAACACCCATCCTACATCACCCCCTCTAATGCCCTTAAACTCATCTGTGTCTCGACCCTTTCAACAGATCTATGTTGATCTTATCTTGGGACTACCTCCTGTCTCTGGATTTGACTCTGTTATGGTCATGGTCAACCATGGCCTTTTGAAGGGGGTAATTTTCTGCCCTTGTTCCAAAACCATCGATATACAAGGAATTGCCCAACTCTTTTTTGACCATGTGTTTAAAAGATTTGGTCTCCATGACAGAATCATCTCAGACAGGGGTCCCCAATTTGCATCTGTTTTTGCCAGGGAACTAGCATGACTACTCCAGTATGACGTCGCCCTATCATCTGTCTACCACCTCCAGACAGATGGAGAAACTGAACAAATGAATCAGGAACTTGAAACCTACCTCTGGATCTTCTGCAATGGATCAATGGATCAGTGGGTTCTGCTCCTTCCATTGGCCGAATTTCATCACAATACAGCAATCCATTCCTCTACTTGGAAATCCCTATTTGAACTGATCATGGGATACCAACCCCAAGCCTATCCACCAATTGAAAAAACATTTGTTCCAGAATTGGAAAATAGGCTAACCAAACTGGAAGACTCTTGAAAAGAGGCACTGGCGGCACATGAATGAGCAAGAATGTTTATGGAAAGATGAAAAAGATCCACATTCACCCCATGGAAAATTGGAGATAAAGTATGATTAGAAGTGACCAATCTAAAAACAAACTATCCAGCCAGAAAACTAGTCCCCAAATGCAAAGGACCATTCGAAATTGAAAAAGTAATTTCTCCTGTAGCCTACCAACTCCGCCTTCCCCCAATATGGAAAATCCACAATATGTTCCATGCCAGTCTATTAACCCCTTATGTGGAAACCTGGGAGCATGGAACCAACTTTTCCTGACCTACCTCAGAACTAATAGATGGGAAAGAGGAATGGGAAATAGACAAGATCATTGTCCATAGGGGAAGAAAGGGAGCCCGCCAGTTCCACATCTGATAAAAAAAATATCATTCTGGTGATGACACATGGGAGCCAGAATCTAATCTTGGAAATGGATTGGAACTTTTGGAGATTTATAAATGATCAAGGAAACTTTGAAAGTCCCCAGAACAATGATCACATCCCATGAATACTCCCTTGAATCCCCCCATGAATCCCCAAGATTTCACATCCCCTGTATATCCCCTCTCATGTCCGGAATCTTCATTCCTGAACTACCTCCTGTCCAAGGACATAGACTCCCCTCTATTTTTCAAAACACTCTCCTGGTATCGGTCCTTGAATGCCCAGCCCTCTACCACTACCTTGTCTCATACCCTCTCTATGATGAAGCACCCATCTCCCCCCCCCTTATCACAGCCTTTCAACAACTCTCACTCTCCATCAGGCTCAATCACGAGAGAGCTAGAAGAAATCAAACACCAGCAGAATCACTTGATTATGCACTCAAACACTCTCTGGCTGAGGAACAAATTCAAATCTGCCAAACCCTTGTAGACCTTGGAATCTTCAGAATCATCAATACCTTTTCCAGAGTTGCTTTGGCCCCCTACCTCCGACCACTCCTCTGAGCCCTTACTGAAGAAGAGGGAGAGAACTACCTCCTGGACCTTACCCATGACCACCTTGCCATATTACCCTCTTTCACCCCCATCATTGAGAAACTTAACAGGACCAGCCATGCCTGGAACCCTCCCATCATGGGAAGCACTGGACCATTGCTTGGAGGAATTGCTGTGGCCAAGAGGAGAATTAGGGACACTACCCTACAAATGGCAGAAGGATTGGCTGTGACCTTCCTCCCCCAAACCCCCCAAGTTTTATCCATTCGAGATGGCCCAAAGAAGTTTCTATCATCGGTTGAAGGAGGTGAGGGACAGAGCACGAGTTTGATCAGAGGAAAAGAAAAAGGAAAACAGAAAGAGGCACCATTACCCAACCCCATTCCCATTCCCCCAAGACCTGCCCCAGGACCAACTCACAGGAATAGGAAGTCCAACAAACTTGCATGCTTCCAATGTGGAAGTATCAAACATCTGTGATCTGACTGCCCTATTTACACATGCCCCTTCTGTCAGCACAAAGCCCCTGGACATATCCAAAGAGAATGTCCCTCCAACCAATGTTCTTCCTATAATGGAATGGGGCACTTCTCTGCTGAATGCTTTGACCTAGAGGACTTCATTGATGACAATGTCATCTTCAATGATGGAGGCTCTGCAGGAGGTGACTTTAGGAGTTGAAGAAGGTCTTCAACAGATAGAAGAGGGTAATGTTACAAATAAGTGCAGTTTTGAAGGTTCCAGAACTCGTTCCCACAGTTTCAACACTTCTGAAGTACCTTCCTGTGGTTCTGAAGGTTCCAGAACTCCAGAACCATCAGAACTCTTCAACACTCTTCTACCAGAATGGAAACCTGAGAATGGACTACCCCTAGAATGCTATTGGACTCTATTCCCCAAAGATTATGCTCCATATGGTCATATGGAGATTCCCATTCTCAACTCACCTTGTTCCTCCTTCATTCTGCTTTTGTAACTCTTACCATGTGTTCCCAGAATCACTTTGTTCATGGACCTCTGCTCCTCCTTCCATCCTTTTTCCAATGGCAGTGTTGTCCCATTCT
This sequence comes from Austroboletus eburneus, assembly GCA_038090175.1. Taxonomy (NCBI): domain Eukaryota; kingdom Fungi; phylum Basidiomycota; class Agaricomycetes; order Boletales; family Boletaceae; genus Austroboletus; species Austroboletus eburneus. Next base: position 4,361 of record JBBPMF010001341.1, read on the forward strand.
TAACATTGATCAATGAGGCCATTGTAACATACCATGTGTCCAGTCCCATTTGCCCTTCTGTTCTGAGATGGTTCCAGACTGTATAAATAGCTAGTAGTTGTCTTGTATATTCCCCAGCTAGATCTGCACAATTATACACAGTGTTTAGTCTCATCCTGTCTGAGTCTCGAGTCTCAGCAGAAAACCCTTTGATCTACAGGACTTTGTGTTGCCTTTGAGAACACACTGGGACTAGATGTTGCACAAGCATAACAGTGAGCCATTGTCTGTCTTGCAAGACTGCAGTGCTGTCGACTGCGTTTCCCACATCCATTGGCTCTCCCACTTCCTTTCCGTCTTTCACACCCCAATATTGAATCTTACCATCCTCACCACTGCTCACAAAAATCTTCTTGTCAACAAGGAAAGCAACTGAATATATGGGCTTTGGAGTGTTGATTTCAACAAGTTTTACTTCTTTTCAGTGAGTCACACTGGTTTCATTCGAATCTGGGTCCTTGTCAGCTTTTATTCATGCTCTTCGCTCAGATACTCGCTGTTCCTCTGATTTTTCGTCAACTGCGAGTGAGACATTCTTGGATAGATGGTGATACAAAAGAAGGGTGTGTAAGCATTTACGCTGTATACACGTGTTCCTTACCAACGCATGCACTGGTTTGTCTAGAAGTTGGTAACAACCAGGCTTCAATATGGTGCCATAATAGAACGAATCAGACATCAAAAGACAGAAACTGTATCATTTGGCTGAGGGGAGAATGGTGCGAACACCATGATATGTGAATTTCATCCTCAACAAAACAGATCAGTGACCAGGTGGACTGTGACCATAAATATTTTGGAGTGCAAAGCAACACTGGCAAAACGAATTTGGCTCTTTGTCATATCATGTTCTGGCCCTGAGTCTAATGTTTTCTACACCATCAATATATGCATTAACACAACCTTGAAGAATATGACACCCCAAACATGCTTTAGAGCACATATGTGTTTGCCTCTGTCATCAGATGTACTTTATGATATTCTTTTTTCACATGAATACATGCTCATTTACGAGTTGGATCCATGTTTTCAGCTGGTCCATGTTTCTTTCTTCCCTGACATTCATTGTCTTGATACACACGAATGACACTCACAACAGCCACGAAGACCAATGCAGTTGAGTTCTGCATTTAAGACATGGGCTGTCTGTTACAGCACTGGTCAGTATATGCCATGTCCAAACATCCTTCGAGTGCATATCAGTTGCCAGCATGAATTGACAGTGATTGTAAATCTGCTAGCTTACTTTTTCCATTTGTTACTGTGCTGACAGTAACAGACCCTTCACTGATCTGACACTCGGATTCCAACAGTTGCTGGTGTTTTCAATCATTGTTACTCACACCGATGGTCTCGCATATCAGGGTGGGTGGAAAGTGGACATCGTTGTACAACAAATGATATATTCATCAAGAATTCATGGGTAAAATAATGAGCAAATCTAAATATCTGAATATATAAGAAGAAAAAACAGTGAGACTTCAACTAAAATGGGCAATGCAAGAAACCCAGAATTATGATTGCAGGTACTCAATGAATCTCTGAATGCGACTGAGATGCTTTGGAGTATTAATATCTGTTGAAAGCCCACACTGATGGGAGAATTCTGTATGCAGATCATGATCCATACAAACATTTTTCATGTCAATAATAACATCACTCACCTTGAAGCCATCTCTTGACTTCTTTCCTCATCTCTGATTGCTCCTCTAGATCTATGGATGCCATCCAGAACAAGCCAACTGCTTCCTCTTGGTGCTGAACAGCATTGTTGCACAAGATACCATTCAATCTAAAGCAGACAAGGATGATGCAGCTTTCAATGTGGACTCCAAAAGAGGAAAAGGATGTACCAAAAGATTTGAGGGAAATTGCAACAATTGTGGGTGGTATGGACATCAGAACCAAGATTGCTGGGAAGAAGGTGGTGGAAAGCATGGTCAGGCACCAAAAGAATGGAAGCCATAAGGAAAGAAGAGCTCACCTGGTAAATCATCTGATTCAAGAAGTGCAAACACCACTGCTGCTGAGGATAAAGAGCCCAATGGTATTTGGTTCGCTGATGACAACAACGACACATTCACATCATTTACCTACACCACACTCTCTCAATCCCATTCCTCATACATGACAACTGAACTCTATGACCGTGGTGCATCACAGCACTTTTCTTCCTATTGCGATCAGTTTGTCAACTTCGTTACCATCCCACCTAGGCCAATCAAAGTGGCTGACAACCATATCTTTGATGCAATTGGATGTGGCAACATCTATGTGGAATTGCCTAATGGGTCAGTGCACACATGAATCCTCTTGAAAAATGTGCTATATGCACCATCTATGGATGTAACACTTATCTCGATCAGCAAACTTGCATCTGCTGGATATGCAGCACTTTTCTATGATAAAGTTTGTCGCATTTTTAACCCACAGAAACATCTTCTTGGCAAAATTTCTCTTGAAAATGGCCTATACTGCATTAGGTGCACAGCACGAACTGCTTCAGCCCTCTCTACTATTCCACATAAACCCAAAACACTTATCATGGAGGAGCTGCACAAGCATCTATCCCATGTTGCCCCCTCTGTCATTCATGACATGTTGTCAAAGGACATGGTCAAAGGCATTCAACTGGATCCTATGCACACAAAAATGGGTCAGTGCAACTCATGCGAGTATGGAAAAGCCAATCGCAAACCAATTGGGAAACCATGTGAAGCACAATGCTGCACTGCTTTTGGTGATAAAATCCACTCTGACATTTGGGGTCCATCTCCACTGCAAATCCCTGGGCACAAGAAGTACTATGTGTCATTCACAGATGATTACACATACTTCATGCACCTTCACCTTCTCGCTGCCAAGTCCAACACTCTTGATGCTTATAAAGCATATTCTGCATGGGCAAAAACACAGCATGGTACCACAATCAAACACTGTGGTCTGACCATGGTGGCAAGTACCTAAGTAAAGAATTTACCCAATTTCTCAAAAGTGAGGGGACTATGCACCGGCTCACCACTCACGACATGCCACAACACAATGGTGTTGCCAAGTGACTCAATCACACTCTTGTTGAACGTGTCCGCACGATTATCCATGCAAGTGGATTGCTGAAAAATCTATGGAAAGAGGCATTAATGCATATCATCTGGGTGAAGAATCGAACTGCAACCCAAGCACTCAATGGCAAAACACCATACAAGCTCTTGATGGGCCAGAAACCCATGCTGTCATGCTTACCTGTTTGGGGTACCCGCATTTGGATCCACAACGACTCAGGCACAAAGCTAGATGCTCGTGTGTGTGAGGGCTGTTGGGTTGGTTTTGATGAAGAGAGTTATGCTCACCAGATTTATGATGAAGCTCGTCACACTGTCACAGTCAAGCATAACATCACATTCGAACAGCGCATGGCTGACCTGGGTTTTGCTGACAGGGTGCAGATTGAGGGGGAGCAGAGAGAAGCTAACAGTATCATCAAATACAATCAGCTCCCCGCACCCAAAAAAGAACCTGCAAACTCACCTGGCAATAATGCCACCCTGCCACTTGACCATCCTGCACCCAATAAGAACAACTCTACCCAGCCCTTACCACTTTTGCATCACTCTGAAAGAATACACCAAAACTCCCCTTATATCCAAATGCTCCAACATGGAGTTGGCACTCACGATGGGCGCAATGGTGGTACAACACTGCCACGCAGCATTCTGGGAACTGATCTGGTGGGCAGACAAGAGAGCACTGAGGAGAGGAACGCATCAGTGGCTGATGAATGGGATATGGACAATGCTTACACAATGTTCGCAGGAGTTTCCATGGCTGAGGCATTGGAACCACGCACAATAGACGAGGCATGGAAACAGCCTGATTGGCCATGCTGGAAAGAAGCAGTCAATGTGGAGCTGCAAAGTTTGGCAGAAGCACATACTTGGGAAGTTGTGCCACGTCCACCAAAAGGAACCAATGTGGTGGACAGCAAATGGGTATTTAAAATAAAGAAAAATGCTGCAGGTGAAATCTGTTACGCTCGATGTAGTCAGGGCGTGGCCTACAAAAGGGGTCGAGGACTTACTGTCGCTATACAGCTAACAGGGATTGAGGGAAGTCTGAGGACCGTCGAGGGGACGGGATCGAAGGTAATCTGAGGACCGTCGAAGAGACGGGATCAAAGGGTTTCTGAGGACTGTCGGGGAGACGGGATCGAAGGGTTTCTGAGGACCGTCGGGGAGACGGGATCGAGGGGTCTGGCAAGGGTCTTCCTTGGCAGAGGTTCTTAGGACACCGTAAGACTAACGGTGGAGCGAAGGGTTTCAAAGGAGCATCCACTCAACAGTAGGACGAGGACTAAGGGACCGAAGACAATCCAAGGTACAAGGTAGATTGTAGGAGGTCTAGGATGAGGGACTACAGCGGTGTACCAAGGGTTTATATACTCAAGCCAAATGGTTAAGGGTAGGTCAAAGAAGAAGGTGAGTCAGCGATGGAAAGCGATGGAATCACGAAGAAGAGCTGAGTCACTATGGAATGATGCGATGGCATCGGAGGGATATTGGTAATACAGCTGCGGATGAGTCACACTAAATATGTAAGCGGTATTTGAAGAAAAGGTTAAGAAAAGAGAAAGCCCAAGTGGGACTCGAACGTCGGGGCCTAAGGCCTTTGGTGTACAGTGGTGAATGAAGGTCAAGGAAAAAGGTAAGGGGCCAACGAGTCGTAACATTACCCCTGTTCTATGGGTGAGACTGCGACGAAATCCCTAATAATCACCATGGTAGGAACCAGTCTCATTGTCATCAGCTTCGGCACTGACAAAGAATTCATAGTCTTCCACTGCCGGCGGAGAAGGAGGGGGGGTGGGCACACGACGAGGGATGTGGACTGGGGGACGCCGTCCTAAGGGGTTAGGGTGTCCTCGGCGAGAAGAGGAAGATCGCGAGGAGTGGGGGGGCTGCTGGGTAGAGGAGTCCGAAGAAGAGGATGTGAAAGCCCGAGGGGTGCGGGGGCGCATAGGGCAGGATCGTTGGGGATGGCGCGGGGATGAGCGGTGGCATGTGAGGCATTGATAAAAGGGGCATTGGGGGCGACGGTGTCCCAGGCGTCGGCATTGGTAACAGGCCTCGTGATAGCGAGGGTGGTTTGGAGGAAGGGACCAGAGTTGGTCACGTCTGGTCCAATAGTCGTCGATGCGGTCTAAGACGGCGACTTCTTGGGTAGTGAGGGGTTCAGAAGATGCTGAGGGAGTGGAGATGTGGGGAGCTCTGGTAGTGGCGAGCTCGTGGAGATATTGGTTGACGTCAATGATGAAACTGGTCATATCCAGCTGGTACATGAGCTGGAGGAGGTCGTGTTCGAGTGTCTGATGAAGACGACGGATATGAAGATTAGCCAGCGCTTGGGCAGCGGAGGCAGTGGGGGTGGCAGCGGAGACAGCGATTCGGGAGTTGGTAAGAAAGAGCCGGTACATGAGGGCAAAGGGGGAGTGGGGTTCCATGTGGGTGTCGAGGGCCATGGCGAGACTAGAGTCTCGGAGTTCTGAGGCGATGGACGTGGCGATTTCTTCATTGAGGGGAGTAGGGTGGTTGGGTAGGGCAGCCGGTGGGATAGTCAGGGGGAGATGGGCGGGTCGATTGGAGATTCGTTGGGCCAGAGGAATGGCGGGAGAAGTGGGGACGAGGGGTTCGGGGTGGGTCCAGCTAAAGCCGGGCCAGGCAGATGGAATTCCTTCGG
>JBBPMF010001342.1:0-10130 GCA_038090175.1 Austroboletus eburneus
TGTAAGTGGGTGCAAAGTTCCATTTGATCAGCGGATCGTGTACGTTCATATTGGTCCCTAGCAGTTGTTTCTTTCTATAGGTGAATGTTACGAGTTTGTATTTGCATGTATTCTCTACGTCTACTATCGAAGACAGTCACATTGTCGTTCCCATAGTCTAACGACCTAGTAGGTTACCAAATCATCAGTCTTGTTCAAGGGTAATCGGAATGGGCTTGCCGACCTGGCCCATATATATTCCATGATGAATTCTCTCTTCACAATTATTTCGCGCACACATTGGATCCATTTCTCGCTTTCCCAGCGACTTGAAAGTTTTCAGCTAATAGATGGGTTGCCCAACTAACAATAAAATCATTCTTGCAAGGTTAATAGTATGACCTACCGTACCAAATTTGAGTTCTGGACCGTTTTCGGGATGCAACAATGAACTAAGAAGCTTGATGCCTATGACAGACAAGCGTTTGTGATTACATTAATAAATTTCGGCTCTTAGGCACTGCCAGGGTAGCTGCACGGACCTGGGCAACATTCAGCTGGAAGAGATTGTGTTCAAGTCGCCAGGAAATTAGAATGGATCGCAAAAAGACAGATAGCCTTTGATTTATCATTGCTTGTCATGGTGCACCAGAACAGGTTTTTGTTATCGCTGTCGACCTCTGGCCCGGTGACGCGGCAGGCGTGCAGGTATTTACTTTTTTGGATGATCTCTCCGTGCCACGTGTACAAGTTGTACCCGTTCGACGTTGGAAATAAACCTGAGGTTGCTGTCCGAAGTACGCAATCAGTGGACTTCGGCCGAGTCATTCGGTGAGGGTAGGGACCACACGAGTTGGATCCTCGTGTAGCACCGCACGGGAACGACAAAGTCAGCCTAGACCTACAAAAGTGGTCAGGTGCGCCCGTCCAGGGGTGGGAGCATACTACCCATCGTGGTCACTGCTGGTATCTTACTGATCGGGAATCTCCCTCATCCCCACCCTCGTTCTCCCATCCAAGCAACCAGCGTTGCGGAGGGTCATTGCACACTCACTGCGATTTACTCCATCTGTCTAGTGCTGCCGGCAGTTCCCTAAACGCCTCTGAAGTAGGCTGGCGGTCGGGGTAGCGGTGTCCCCTGACGAGAACTTTCGCAGGCTCGAAACCGCTGCCTATCCCGCCACCCTTTCTGTCCCTCCTGTCCTGTGCCGAGCACGGCCGCTCCTATCGCATGTCCAAATCTTCGGAGATGGACGATTGGTAGACAGTGCATACGTATCGTAACCACCTCAGTTCCTTCTCTCGTACACTGACTAACAACTAGATGTGCGAAGCTAGCGCTCGATGATACCTCTGACCTCATGGCATGAACGGACGCGGAATGGTCTGTCTTTCTCGCTGTCGGGTGCGCTGACCGTCTATCAGAGGCATTGGCCTCGCCGTCGTCGTCTCCCTCCTCGATGACCACAATGTCTCCGTTGCCTCATTGGTAGTGATGGACGTGTCCGGTTCTGAACGTCGGTTCGAACCTATACTTCCTGCTAGTAGCTGCAAAATATATTGCATCATTATACCGCAGAAAAGAAGTTGTCGTTTCTACTTTACAGGTTGTTCTAGTTACTTGCTTTTCTGCAGGCGGAAGGCAACTACGAGATTATATCTTTGATGGTGATCATTGATGAAGCGATTCAATCTATCGAAGCGGTGCGTTCCTAACTGGAGAAGTAGGTGAGTACCAGAGCGGACGACTTTTCTGTTTTGGCGCTCGTGGTGCCCGTCATGGTCCCAAAAGTCACTATACATTTTCCTGATCCAGGCCGCCAGTTGGCGCTGATTGCTCTACATTAACCCACTGGAGACTCCATTTGCTACCTTTGAATCCAACCTGCATTGTCGATCATTTATTGTACATGTATGTAAGATCTCTAGTATCAGACATACAGTCATTGCACCAGTCACTCATTGCACTCCATCAGCTGGTCGGCAACTCGTTCTGCTATCTTTGTATCCAGCCTGCATTGTTTCAACAGATACTTCACAATGTCCTTCCGCTTCCAGTCCTTCTTGAAAGATGTAATCAACTCTATCGCACGCAGAAGCTTGATGATCCATGGTTCCGGCAGCATAGAAAATCTATTGTCACCATTGCGCCCTTGCAACAAACGGGTCATGTTCGCTTTGGACTCCTCGTGCTTGCGGTGTCTCGGCAGCCCAGTAACGCAGGCGTGAGCACAAGACTTGAGACCACACTTGAGTAAATTGTCTTCGTTCTTGCCCCACCAATCCTCCATGCGATGTTCTCGCTCAAGATGGGTAACAACCATTGCGATCGGAACCTGCGATTGACAAAAAACTTCAAAGAACAACCTATAGTTGCTCTGCATAGTCGCAGTGATTCGGATTCCGCGGATGCAGAAGAGCAGCAAGTCAACACCGCCTTGATTGTGGACTTGTTGGATAAGTTCGACAGCCTGTCCGATCACAGCTAGGTAGTCGTTGACGCCCATCTCTGGTTTATCAAGCCCAACCGTGTCCCAAATATGATAGTTTTGACCGCAGACGTTGAAGGAGTATGGCTTGAACGACATGGTACAGCCATGAACGTCTCGAGAGGTCCTGGCCACTTCCTGTCCAGCGATGAGGTTGATCACTGAGCTTCTTCCAACGCCTGTCTCCCCAAACAGGATAATGTTCAACGAAGAGCTCATGGTCTATCCGGCATTCAGATCATGCCATATCGATCAGGTTTTCAAACTACATACCACTCGCGCCAATGAAATATTTGCTAAACTGTGCGCAGTGGTTGGAGAAGACCAAGGAAGTGAAGCGACGGAAAATGTAAACGGGTAGTAAGTAGTGGAGAGAGCAAAAGAATCGAAGGGTGGTATCTGAGTACTTTTGAGTTTCGGGTTGGGTGAGCGCGTGTCCGGGTGTACCCGGGTACGCGTGGCACGCACTGGTCCCAATGCGTGCTCGCCGTGTTGCAAGTTGCCAGACGCGCACCAGATCTGGACGCCTGCTGCAATGCTTCCTGTAGTCACTTTTGTACCGTATTGCAAGGTAACCCTCAAGTGTTGCAATACATGTTCGTCCCTCCTGCAATCCGTCATTTTTGCGTTAGCACGTGACTTTTGGTGCTATCGGCAATGTAAGCACTTTTGAGTATGCGAATATGTCGACATACACGACGCCGAACAAGCTCTAAAAGTTAGTAAATCTCCCCTCGTTGTAGGTATGTCCCACGGGTCAGAAGATCTCACAGCCACATTCGAGCCGACTCAGATAACCTTAGACAGGGCTACATAATTCGATCCGCCTCACGTATACCACCCCACTTGCATTGCGTCGCAATGTCCGACTCGGATTCAGGTGAGTATTGACTCGGATTCTCACTTGGACGAAGAAACCATCGTCATTCGCCAGAGACATCCGCTCCGTCGCTGCTTCGACGTGCCGAACCGTTTTTCGATCGGTTCAAGGAACGAGGAGAATTGACTGACCTGGATGAAGCACTCCGTCTCGCACGCTGCGCATTGGAGCTTTGCCCACGCAGCAACCCCGATCGAGACTATCCAATGCACGAGGTTGCATTTTACCTTTCTGAACGTTTTAACCAGCTCGGAGATCTATCTGACTTGGAAGAAGCAATCGTCTACGAGCGGAGAGTGTTGGAACTTCGTCCGCAGGGGCACTACGCCAGAGCGGTTTCCCTACGTAACCTTGCAGGAGACCTTTCTAAGCGTTTCAGGCACCTTGGAGACCTGGCAGACATCGATGAGGCAGTTTCTCTGGGACGATACGCATTGGAACTTTGTCCGCCAGGGCATCCCCAGCGACATTATTCCCTAGAAAATGTTGCATTTCACCTCACTATTCGCCATCAATGGCTTGGAGCAATGCAAGATTTGGAAGAGGCAATCGCTCTCAAGCGCTTTGCTTTAGAACTTCCCTCATCCTATCGAAATACAGTGCTCAGCAGCCTCTCTGAAAACCTCCGCGATCGCTTCAAGCTACTCGGAGAACTACCGGATCTCGAGGACGCTATCGCCATTCAACGTGCTGCGCTGGATCTTCGCCCACAAGGTCATCCATATCGAACTATTTCGCTTGGATGTATTTCAGAGTGTCTTCATCTCCGCTTCGAACGAGTAGGAGAAGTGGCTGACCTGGAGGAAGCCCTCGTTCTTCAACGTGTTGCATTGGAGCTTCGGTCCGGAAATCATCCTCGTCGAGCAGCTGCACTCAGCAATATTGCAAGTTGTCTTCATACTCGTTTCAAAAACAATGGAGCGCTAACGGATCTGGATGAAGCCCTTAGCATAGAACGAGACGCACTCGGGCTCCGCCCGAAGGGGCATCCCAATCGAGCCAACTCCCTCGGAAGCCTTGCACACTACTATCATGCTAGATTCACGCACAAGAGCAATGTCGACGACCTTGAAGAAGCGCTCAACCTGTATTCGCAACTCTCAGACCCATGCCATACAGCATTCCTCAAGGACGTCCAATGTGCCAATCAATGGATACAGGTTGCCGAAGAACACAAGCACAGCAGCACGATTCTAGCCTATCAGACATTTATGCAACTCGCCGGTCGCTATCTCACCACCCTTCCATCGCTGCCACAACATCTTTCGCAGCTCAAACAGCTCACGCAATCAACTGCGGTCGACGCATTTTCAGCCGGTGTTCGCTACGCCAGCCCTTCCATGGCAATCGAACTTCTTGAACAAGGTCGCGGGATATTCTGGGGACAGTTGGTCCGTCTCCGATCACCTCTTGACGACGTGAGAGCATACGGAGAAAAGGGAAGGGAGTTGGGAGACAAGTTCACGAGGGTGGCTAGGTTGTTGAGTCGCGGTGCCCCTGATGGGGGGTCCGATACTGATTCTCGACACGATCGGGGGTTTCATCTGAACAAGCAGTTGCAAGACGTCATTGCTGACATTCGCAAATTACCGGGCCTCTCTCGTTTCCTCCAACCACTATCATTCTCTGATCTCCGTGTAGCTGCCGCTTGCGGACCAGTGCTTATCGTCAATGCAAGCCAGTACAGTTGTGATGTCGTCATCCTTCTGATAGACAGACGCCCCATCCATATTCCTCTTCAAATCACATCCGTCCGCGTTGCCCAACTATCGTCGACCATCCGTTCTCTCATATGGCTTGCCAAATTCCATGAGGTTCCCATGAGCCGATATGCACCTTACCTACGAGAACTTTGGGACGACGTCGTTTTCCCGATCGTCAAAGTGCTCAAAAAGTCGCGATACCCCCCTGGTTCGCGCGTCTGGTGGTGCCCTACCGGCGACTTTTCTCTCATTCCTCTTCACGCTGCAGGGTCATACAGGAAGGGCGATTTCAACTTCTCAGACTATTACATTTCTTCCTACACGCCTACCCTGACAGCTCTCATCCGGGCTCGACAGAAGACGTGGATGTGTGAACTCATGGAACAACATCGTTTTCTTCTCGTCGGACAGGCGGAGTCTCCAGGAGAAAACAAACTAGCCTCGGTGGAGACGGAGCTTTCGAGCATAGAGAAACGGGTCGGATGTAGCACGACAGTCACGCGGGTTCAAGGCATGGAGGCACTCATCGAAAGGGTCGGAGAGGAACTCAGCAACACACACATGGCCCACTTTGCATGCCATGGAATTCCCGATCCCAAGCGCCCTTTCGAATCGGGATTTGGATTGGGCGATGGGTTGCTCAAGATCGAAAGGATCGTGCAATACGACTTGAAGAACGCAACATTTGCATATCTGTCTGCGTGTCACACGACGGTCGGGGACCAGGACAGTCCGGACGAGGCGATTCATCTCGCTGCGGCGATGCAGTTTGCCGGGTTTGGGTCGGTGATCGGGACGATGTGGGCGGTGGACGATTCGTTGACGGACGGGATCACATCCAAGTTTTATGAGTACATGAAGGATGAGGATGGAAATTTGGATCCGAGTCGGGCAGCGGAGGCATTGCATCTGACGATGAGGAGTCTCTTTGTACGTGGGAGCAAGGTTCCATTTGATCAGCGGATCGTGTACCTTCATATCGGCCCTTAGCAATTGAAGAGAATAGTCGTAGCAGGAATCCGTTGGACCAAGTAAAATCCGAACAATATGTATGTTTGCAACTTGCTCCTCTTGACAATCCGACGTGCCCACATCATCACAATTTGTAAAACAGTGGCCTTAGCAACGTCCCCCCGGTCCCCGAGCCAAATTTCGACAAGACTCACGGGTCGAATGATCCAGGAGAGATAGGAAGAGCGGAAGTAGGCTCCAAGCCAATCACAGACCTGAGTTCCTCGTGCGAGCGATCCGGATGTGTCAGTGGGTAGAGCAGATGTGCCTCCTGCTCAAAGTCGATCGCCTCATCCAGGTCGTTCATGTACCCCAGTCGCTCGTATCTTGTTCTGAGTTGACGTGCAAGGTTTTCCAAAGAAGAAAAGCGATCCTGGTGTCCCTCTGGGCGAAGACTGAGGGCCTGTCGTTCAAGGCTGATTGCCTCGTCCAGGTCGTCGTCGGCCTCGTCGTCGCTTTCTAGCTTGGAATCGGAACGAGAACAGAGATGACTCGCGAGCAAAGACAGAAAGACTGGTCGCATGGGGTGGTCGAGCGGGCACAGTCTCAGTGTTTCACGGCCGAGAATGATCGCTTCTTGTAGGTGGCAGTATTGGCCTCCTAGATCGTACCGGGTGGAAAGTAATTGCACGCAGGAATGCAACAAGTCGACTGGTGAATACGTCATTTATTTGCTTAAAAGAGAGAAAAAGAGCCAAATACCTCTTGGATCCATAGATGACAATCCTCACGTTTCTTATTGGAGAACGATTAGAGAGAGAGAGAGAGAGAGAGTAGAGGGCAATGAGGGAAAACGTCTGGTATTTCAATACAAAGGGACGCGGAATAAATAATGGCTGAAGGGACAAAGAAACGGTCCACAAAGAATAATGGAAACGGAAGTAAAAAAAGGTCGTGAAGCAACGAAACACGTACTGTAAGAGTAGGGCGATGATGATAGGAAGGCTCGCCGGGTCAAGGGTCAGACACGAGCGGACTCGGATGCGACGACAAGGAGACGAGTGACATGGGACCCAGAGAGGACGAGAGAAACGGGGAGTAAGAGATCGTTTGAAGGGAGCTGGATTGGAAACCGCTGAAGGACAAGATTTTAGTCTGGGCATGTCCCGAGACTTTGTATCTAGGCGTGGATCCTCCCAAAGAGTTGTGAGACGCTGAAGGAAGCGACAAGGGCAATCGAGACCCGGGGACGTTACCAAACGAAATGAAAGAAGGTACTAGGTGCGCTATCCCGAGTGACTCTTCTCATAGCAAACAAACACATCCAAACCGAAAACCAGCGCCCATCACTCCAACCCGTCCACGGCCATTCTCTCCAGTGCTTCCCGAACATGTTTCGCAGCTCCATCGTTTGCTGTGACAACCATAAGCGCCGTGCTCTCTCTATTCAACGGCGAGTCGCTGCCACCTTCCCGAGAGGAACCGACGGTGCTCGCAGAAGGTGCCCTGAAAAGCAGGCTAGGAAAACTGCCGACCGCCGACGAAAGTGTGCCAGGTTCACCAATTTCCGAATCCCTTGAAGCGATATTAGGCGCCTCGTTCTCTTCCTCGTCGACCTTTCCAATCGTTCGTCCAAGTTTGTTATCCGCCTGGTCTTCATGGGGTTGGACCGACGTTGCAGAATGCTCCTCTTCGTCGACTTCCGCGAACTCGGTTCCTTTCGACTTGTGTCGGGAAAAACGATACCGTGGTCGCTCTATCGTCACAAATTCAAGGTCTGCAGCACGTGGATACTTCTCTGACTGCGATCGGCCCAACTGCGCTTCTGTCTTTGTTGCCTGGCTCGATCTCTGGAGTCGCTGAGAGTGCGAACGAAGGATTCGTGATCCCGTCCAAGCTGGTAACTCCGATTTTACGGATGGCATCGACGCAAATGGCAGGCGAATGGTGAACTCTCGGGGCGTGCTAGGAACCTTCGCAGCGGTTTCGTTTGCCATGGTCGGGAAGGACCCTCGAGAACAAAAGGTCTTGGAGCGCAAGATGGACGGTTTTAAATTCTTTGCATTCAAGCTGGCCTTGTTGGCTGAACCCACCGACGATGCTCGTTTCAAAGCAAATCCCTGGATGCGAGCGCTCCTTCTCCGCTGTGGGACTGCCTGCCCATCTCCCATAACGGATTTCTCATCACAGTTTGTCCTTGTTGTGGTCCCGAGTTCCGTTTCGTTGGACGAAGGGTTATCCGGCGAAGGGTCGTCATCCCAAGTGAACAAAGGCGAGCCAGAGAGATCCATATTCTCTATGAGACGAGAGTCCCTGACCTCCTGCGCAGCCTGGGGCACTTCTTCTGAATGCTGAGTGGCACACCCAGAGGCCACCCGAAGTCGTTTGAATGGTCGTGTCTCGTCGTCGTCTACTTCGTCGTCTCTCGAATCACCTCCTTCATTCTCTTCTTGCAGAATAGCAAGGCGAGACAGAGCGCCGTTTCGCCCACGCATGCCCGTCTTGGTTCGGCCCGCAAGAGGACTGGATCCCATGTATGCGTTCTCGATCATGATACTCATGTCGTCGGCCTGATCATCGACTACATCCACCTCCATCTCCCACGGGTCCTTCTCATACAGTCTCCATGTCGCATCTCGCGTACGCACCGCCTTGGGTGCCGGCGGAACGCCCGCTCGCTTGCTCAAGCCCAGACCCGACCTCGAGACCCGGTTCTTGCCCACGACAGCCCGGATGCCGACCAATTCCTCGATGCGCTTCCGCATCTCCGCCTCGCTCATGCGCGACAGCCCGTCGTCCTCTTCGTCGTCGCTGTGTCCACCCTCGCCCTTGTGGTGATTATCGTCGTGCCAAAAGTCGATCTCGTGTTCGGGGCCGATGCGCATCCGGCCAGGTAACCGGGCATTGAGCGCACGTACGACGCCTTCGAGCTGCGCGCGGGACATAGTCAAGAGATCCTCGTGGCAGCAAAATGGGACAGAAGACAGGGCGGTGAGTACGATGCTGTCCGTCGAGACCGAGTATGTCTGCAGGACGACGGGGGGTAGGGGTGCCGGCGGGCTGGACGTCAGCGCAGTGGAAGAGGAAATGGACGATGTGCGGGTGCGGACGCGCTTGTTGCGGCGGCTAACTGTCGTTGGCGTCCGAAAGAGGCCTGCGAGAGAACACATGGACGGAGTGCGCCGTGGGGTTGCTAGCCTGTTGGCGATGGGCGTGTCATCGGTCGGCATGGCTCAGCACTGGAGAGGCGACCTGTTGGACTATGGGGGTGGAACGTTCGGCACTCGCGAGGACGTAGGCCTGGGTTCGTGATTATAAATGGAGGTCAGGTGGGGCGGCTGACTGGCGCTCGCAGTCGATCTCTGGTTTTCTTTTTCCTGGTGGCGACGGTCAGCCGCTTGTGCCTGCTGACCATTCGCTTTTGAACTGACTGTAGGAAATAAATAGATTTCGAGAACGCGAAAGCGAGGACGATACGTAGGCGAGACGCGCACACCTACGTATCTACGTCCGAGAAGGAGGTATACTAGCGGTCCGCTCACAACTCCTATCGTCTGGCCCATCCTTCATGACTAAGCTCGACCAGGGCTCAATCATTGTCAAATTGAATGTAAGCCTGAGGCGTTAGAACCTCTACAGGGGCGCCCCCCATTTTCGGATCCGTTTCTCGTGTCGAGCAAAGTATGATGGACCCAATTATACGGTACTGAAATGTCAACCACAAGTCACGTAGCATTAGCGTCGCTATCATGTCTATTCAAGAATCGAGAAAATATCATTTGCTGTGTTACCCTCGATGGTGCCGGAAGCCGTATATCATAGGCTGTATTTCGCGTCGAACACTCGGGCTCTTCCACTCCGACTGGGACTCTGAGTGGATGGTACGCAAGGGTTGATGTTATCTATGTTCTCTTGGCCGTGTTCTGGCTCAACGTGATCATGAAGGTGCCCCCCGAGTCGTTCTACACCAAGCTCTTCAACTCCTCGTCCCAGTTCTTCCCACCAGCAACTCCCGTCTTTGCATGGTTCCTCGCCTTTTACACGAACCGTTTCATACCCTCCGACATCCGTCCCTACGCTCGAGTCCATCCTCTACAACGCCAACATTTCAGACGTTCTCACCCGCTT
>JBBPMF010001343.1:0-10101 GCA_038090175.1 Austroboletus eburneus
CTGACGGAGAGTGAGAGTTGTTGAAAAGCTGTGATAGGGGGGGGGGGGAAGAAATGGGTATTTCATCATAGAGAGGATGTGAGACAAGGTAGTGGTAGAGGGCTGGGCATTCAAGAACTGATATCAGGAGGGTATTTCAAAAAATAGGGGGGAGTCTATGTCCTCAGACAGGAGGTAGTTCAGGAACAAAGATTCTGAACACAAGAGGGGGTATATAGGGGGTATGAAGTCTTGGGGATTCATGGGGGGATTTGAGGGAGTATTCATGAGATGTGGTCATTGTTCTGGGGGCTTTTCAGAGATTTCTTGGTTGTTTATAAACCTCCAAAAGTTCCAATTCATTTCTGAGGTTGAATTTCAGCTCCCATGTGTCATCACTGAAACCATATCCTTTCCATCAGATGCGGAACTGGCAGGCTCCCTTCCTTCACCTATGGGCAATGATCTTGTCTATTTCCCATTCTTCTTCTTCATCTATTAGTTCTGAGGTGGGTCAGGAAAAGTTGGTTTCATGCTCCCAGGTTTCCATATAAGGGATTAGTAGGCTGGCATGGAACACATTGTGGATTTTCTATGTTGGAGGAAGGTGGAGCTGGTAGGCTACAGGGGAGATTACTTTTTCAATTTCGAATGGTTCTTTATGTTTGGGGGCTAGTTTTCTGGCTGGGTAGTTTGTTTTTAGATTGGTTGCTTCCAGCCATACTTTATCTCCAATTTTCCATGGGGTAAATGTGGATCTTTTTCATTTTTCCATAAACATTTTTGCTTATTCATGTGTCGCCAATGCCTCTTTTCAAGAGTCTTCCAGTTTGGTTAACCTATATTCCAATTCTGGAACAAATGTTTTTCTGATTGGTGGATAGGCTTGGGGTTGGTATCCCATGATCAGTTCGAATGGGGATTTCTGAGTAGAGGAATGGGTTGCCATATTGTGATAAAATTTGGCCAATGGAAGGAGTGGAACCCACTGATCCACTGATCCATTGCAGAAGATCCGGAGGTAGGTCTCAAGTTCCTGATTCATTCATTCAGTTTCTCCATCGGTCTGGGGATGGTAGGCAGATGATAGGGCAATGTCATACTGGAGTAGTCATGCTAGTTCCCTGGCAAAGACATATGCAAATTGGGGACCCCTGTCTGAGATGATTTTGTCCTGGAGACCAAATCTTTTAAACACCTGGTCAAAGAAGAGTTGGGCAATTCCTTATGCATCGATGGTTTTGGAGCAAGGGCAGAAAATTACCCCCTTCGAAAGGCCATGGTCGACCACAACCATGACAGAGTCAAATCCAGAGACAGGAGGTAGTCCAGAGATAAGGTCAACAGAGATTTGTTGAAAGGATCGAGATGCAGACGAGTTTAAGGGCATCAGAGGGGGGGATGTAGGATGGGTGTTTACTTTATTGGCTTAACAAGTAGCACAACCCACAATGAATTGTCATAGAAATGTGGACATTCCTGGCCACCAGAAGTCTTTTTCCAGAGCAGCTAATGTTCAGAAGTGATCCATATGTCCACTTGTTGGGGAGTAGTGTAGGTCATGGACCAGTTTTTGGCAGGTGGGTTCTGGGATAAGGAGGCATCCTTGGAAATGGAGTTCTTAATCTACAAAGGTCCAGTCAGACAACCTTGTTCTAGGAAGTGGGTGGGTGTCATTATACATTTTCTTGAGTGCAATGAGGACAAAAGGATCAGAAGAAGTAGACTTTGTGATTTTGTCTGTTAAAGCGAGGTCGATCTGTTTACAGAATAGGTCATCTGAAAGGAGAACAACCTCAACATTATCTGATTCAGTGGGTATGTTATCTTTTCTTGAGAGGGCATCGGCAGGGCCCATGTGTGTTCCTGGTACATGTGTGAATGCAAGGTCGAAGTCTTGCAGAAACATTTGCCATCGAGTATGGCATCGAGATAGTCGATGGGGGGCTCTGAAGTAGGTAAGGTTTTTGTGATCAGTGAGTATTTGGACCATATGTTGAGCTCCAAGTAGGTGGTGTCTCCAATCTTCAAGAGCATGGACAACTGCCAATAGTTCTTTGTCATGTCATAATTTCATTCTGCACTTGATAGAGTGGCAGATCGGTATGCACATGGGTGGAGATCGCCATTGGAGTCTTTTTGCATGAGGACTCCTCCTGTGGCTAGAAGTGAAGCATCTGTCATTACAAAGTATGGGTGTTCCAGATCCGGCTGTTTTAAGACAGGGGAGGTGGAGAACACTAGTTTCATGTCTTCAAAGGCATGTTGTTCTTTCTCTGTCCAAGTCCAGGTTTTGTCCTTCTGAGTAAGTTCATTAAGTGAGGTGACTCTCTGGGCAAAGTTTGGAATGAATCTTCAATAGAAGTTGCAGAATCCTAAGAAGGATTTTACTGCTTTGATTGAGTTGGGGAGATTCCATTCTTTTATGGCTCGGAGTTTGGTCATATCCATTGTGAGTTCTCCTGGTTGAACTATTAGACCAAGATAGTTCATGATCTGGGAGTCGAAAGTGCATTTCTGGAGTTTGCATCTAAGCCCTAGGCTTCTAAGTTATTCTAGAACCTTGACAGTCCTTTCTCTATGCTTGGATGGATCAGAAGAATGAATGGCTAGATCATCCATATAGATAATTAGCCATCCTTCTGCAAGGTAATCTCCAAAGGCATCATTTATGAATGCTTGGAAAGTGGCAGAGGAGTTGCACAATCCAAAGAACATTACAGTTGGTTCAAACAGTCCAAAGGGGGTAATGAAGGCTGCTTTCCATCGATCTTCTGATACAATTTGTATGTTGTGGTATCCCCATTGGATGTCCATTTTGATGAAGATAGTTGAGTTACCTATTTGTTTGATGATGGACTGGATGTTTGGTAGGGAATAAGCATTCTTTATGGTATGCTTGTTGAGATATCTATAGTCTCGGCAAGGTTGGAGTTTTCCATCCTTTTTGTCAACAAAGAAGAAGGGTGCAGCTTGAGGGGATTGCGATGGTTTGATTTGTCCATTTGCCAGATTTTCTTCTACAAACTTTTTACAGGCTTCTTGTTCAGGAAGAGAAAGGGGGTAGGCTTTAGCTCTCTTTGGAATGAATGTCTCTTTAAGTTTGATGGTATGATCGTATGCTCATGAAGGGGGTAGAACATTTGGGGGATTTTCTTTGAACATGTCTTTGAAGTCATTATAGTCTTTTGATAGTTCCCTTTTTTCCTGCTTTTTCTTCATCTCTAATTCCATGGATAACATTGTTTTCATGACATATTCTTTGGTGGTTTCATATCTTTCACAGTATGCTGTGTGAGTCTCGAAGTCAGAATCCTTTCAGAGATATCTTATGAGATATCTTCTTTCATTTTCTTTGTCCTCATTCAGAGTTTGTTTCTGGTTCCGGTTCAGTAGTTGGAGGGTTACTCTTCCTGTCACCCAGTCTATGTCTGGATTTTGTTCCCTAAGCCAGTTCATTCCTAGAATGACATTCTCCTTGCTGGCTGGAAGGAGATGGAATGTTCAGCTTTTCATCACATTTCCAATGTGAAAGGTAATCGTAGTTCGGAACTGGATAAGTCCTGCTTGATTGGTGGTTCCATCTGTGTTAATAGCCCTGATGGGTCATGCTATTCTTTCCATAGGTAGGTTGTTTCTTTTGGCAAAGTCTAAGTTTATGAATGAGCCAGTTGCTCCACAGTCGATTAAGGTGGTGATTTCGGCAGTGATCCTTCTGGATATTTCAAGTGAGATAGGAATGAGTATTGATTTTGGGTCACTTGATACTAATACAGAAGAGAAGTTAGGGGAGCAGTGAGCCGACTTCTGTCCCCTCTTTGAAAATCCAAAAAGCCTTTGTCCTTGAGTTCAATCTTTGTGACCATTTCTTCATTCTCTTTGAGATCTTCAAAATATTCTTTAAGTACCCAGAGTACTTCCTTCTCATCCACCTGCTTTTCTCCCAGTTGTTTCACATATTCATCGATGGGCCCTTTCTTTGTTTCAATGGTTTGGACCCTGGCTGGGTTTCTAGGGGGGCGTGGTGATGGGTTTCCTCTTTTTGGATGATTTCTGGTAGAGCATCCAACTTTGTGGCATATAAAGCATCTGTTTTCTCTGATGTGGTGAGCTCTTTCAGTGGAGGAGAGCATCCGTCATTCTAGAGCAGTGGTTTGAAGGGCATCTATATCCATGGCATTTGGATCTCAGTTGTTGGTTCATCCATAGTCTGTCCTTCCCTTCTGGATATCTTTTATCTGATCTTGTTGCTGAGCAAAAGCAGCAGCCTTCTCTGACCATTCTTTCCATGATTCTGGTTCCTTTTCCATTCCCAGGATTCGTTCTGTAAGGTCTGGATCTAGTCCTCTCATGTAACATTCAATTAATGCATGTTGATCTGAAATTCCTGATTTGGATACAAGGAGTCAGAAGTTAGTGTTGAATTTATTGAGAGGGTCAAGTTCTTTTCCTTTCATCATTATTTGGTGCAGCTTTCATCGGAAATCAGCAGCGGTGTGCTTGTCTGAGAAGATCTCGAAGAATTCTTTCTTGAATTCATTCCAGGTAGCTTTGTCTAGAGTGACAGTTCCAGAGTCAAAGTTTTCATATGTAGCTTCAGCAAACTGCTTTCCCTGTCCCTTGGACATCCTATTGAGGGCAGTGTAGATCCTTTTTAGGTTGTCGTATTTGTCTTTGTTTATGAGGAAGTATTCGTTCATGGCTCTGATCCAGAATTTGACATCAGAGGCTTCTCCTGAGAACTCTTCCAGGAGTCCTGCTTTGAGTTCAGCCATTTCTGAGTGGTCTGGGTTGGGCAGGAGATTGGTCTGAGGATTAGGAGTGTTGTGAGCTGAGGAGAATGGAGTTCTTTGAGACAGATGAGATCTTGATGAAGAAGGAGGGGTTCCACTTTGAGTGAAGTGGGGTTGGTTCCTCCTGAGGGTCTTAGAGATAGATTCAAGCCTTGATCATTCTCTCCTGTCTGTTTCGTCCTCAGAGTCCTCAAGAGGAGGGTCTTCCCTGTATCCATAAGAAATGGTGGGCAACTGGTGGGGTGCCTTGCTGCATGGTAGCAGAGGTATGGGGAGAGCTAGATCTTTTGTTACGCTTGCACAACATCTAGTCCCAGTGTGTCCTCAAAGGCAACACAAAGTCCTGTAGATTCAAAGGGTTCTCTGCTGAGATGCAAGACTCAGGCAGGATGAGACTAAACACTGCATATAATTGTGCAGATCTAGCTAAGGAGTATACAGGATAACTACTAGGTATTTATACAATCCAGAACCACTTCAGAAATGGAAAGGCGATGGAACCGGGCACATGGTACACTACAACAGCCTCATGGATCAATAGAAAGACTGGGAATACACTGCCATCAGAAGAAGAATGGAAGGAGGAGCAGAGGTCTGTGACAAGAACAATTCTGGGGCCACATGATAAGAGCTATAAAAGCGGAACAAAAGAGGAACAAGATGAGTCGAGAATGGGGATCTTCATATGACCATATGGAGCATAATCTTCGGGGAATAGAGTCCAATAGCATTCTAGGGGTAGTCTGTCTTCAGGCTTCCATTTTGGTAGAAGAGTGTTGAAGAGTTCCGATGGTTCCAGAGTTTTGGAATCTTCGGAACTGTGGGAAGGTACTTCGGAAGCATCGGAACCACGGAAACAAGTTCCGGAATCCTTGGAACTGGGCTTACTTGTAATAGGTTTCAGTGGCCTTGTGCTCATCTGGAGAGAGGGGGTAAATCTTTCCAACCTTGAGTGTGAAAGATTCATTGAGGTTAATCTCGTGATCATAAGGGTGTGAGGGGGGTACGTGGTCTGTGGCTTCTTTCAAGAAGATGGAGGCAAAGTCAAAGTATTCTGGGGGGAGGTTGACTTTGGATTTGGCTTTTTCAGCAGCCATGGCCAACTTGGTAGAGTTTGTGAGTTTGGTGATGAGGGGGTCGCCCTTAGGAATGAAGTGATAACCACATCGGATGATGTGGTTGATGGTGTAGTTGTCACAAGCATAGCGGAGATATTGTGGTTCTGTCTCATAGTCAAGGTATTCATAGAGATGTCTGTCATAGATAGAGTCTACTTGGACATGGCGAGGGGGTCAAGGGGAGGGTACAAACTTCTGGAAACGAGTTTTGTATTGATTCAAGTCAATTTTGTGGAGCGTGTAGAGCTCCTTGGATTGGTTGGTGGACTTGTTGATGGAGAGAGTCTGACTGAACCAGTCAATAGTGGAATTAACAGCTTTCAACCATGGAAGACCAAGGATGAGGTTTTGTCAACTGCAATCCATGATGTAGAATAGGACTTTATGGGCGAGTCCTTCAATGTGAACGAAGAGTTCAGTGGTGAAGCGAACTCCTCCTTTGTCCATGGGTCCCTGGTTGAGATTGGTGACATTGAGGGGAGAGGGGAGTCAGGTGGTGGGGAGTTTGTTTTTGCAGACAAAGCCCCAATCGATGCAAGATATATCAGCGCTGCTATCAATGAGGGCACAAGTGTTGACGGTTTTCAACATGTGCAAGGGTACAATGATTTGGACAGGGATTTGCATTGAGCCAGGCAGCATAGATACAGTTACACATTGTATTTTAGGAGAGTCCCATTTCAGTTGAGGTCTCCATTCTAAAAATCCTCCTTGGGGGGAAGGGTGAATTGGACATGACGAACCATGAGATCATCATCATCGTCGTCATTGCAGGTCTGGAGTTTGGGGAGGTCATCGTCGACCTGTTTGACTTGTTTGACCAAAGTCTTACAAGGTTCCTTGGGGTATTTTCCACAAGCATCGGCGCGGTGGCCTTTTTGCCTGCAGCGTAAGCAATGTTCTTCTTTGAAGCATCACTCCTGCTCTTCGGAAGTTAGCTTGGGGGATCTGGGGACGTTGACCACATCAATGTCCATGGCATTGGGATCATGGGTTTTCTGGAAAGGGGAGGAGGTGGAGGGGGCCTGGTAGGACTGGTATGTGGGGGTGGAGTGGGTGCGGTGTTGATTAATGATGGTCTGAGCGTGATCGTTCTGGACTTGGAAATAAACGGCTTTTGAGTACCATTCGTCAACCTTAGTGAAGACTGTGTCCATGGAGAGAATGTGGTGGGAGAGAGGAGGGGAAATGCCAGCAGCAAAGTAATTGATCAGGACATTCTAATCAGTGATGCCAGAGAGGGCAACATTGTTTCTAAACTCAGCTATGTACCAAGTGAGTTCAGAACCATAAGATCTGTTTTTCTTGAGGATGAGGCATTCCGAATAAAGCCAGTTGATGGCTTGATTCTTGATATCCTGGTGCTCGAAAGCATCTTTGAATTTGATGAGGAAGTCATTGAACATTCCGAAGGAGTTGGCCATGATGGCTTTCTCTCAGAAGGTAGAGGCCCAGATGGTGGCTGAGCCCTTTTTCATATAGGACAGGGCATAGGCAATTTTCTTGTTGTCGTTATCATAAACAGCTTTGTTTATGATGAGGTAGGTCCAGATGGAGGATAGCCAGGGCATGACATCAGTGTAAGAGCTGTCAAAGGTGTCAGGGGCTCCGAGATGAAGTTCAGTGGGTTTGGTTGTCATGGTGACTTGGGCTGGGGGTAGGGGCAGGGTGAATGCTGGTTGGTGATTGACTGGGGTTGGGGACAGTGGGATGGGTACTCTGGGGATACTAAGTGCTGCAGAGAGTCAATGGGTGAGTTCTAGGTCCTCAGATTGTTGAGGAATAACGAGGTCTTCATCAGTGTCAGTGGGGTTCTCTGAAGGGGGTTTATCAGTGTCCGACAAGTCAAGGGTTTCCCTTCACGACATGAGGTCGGGATAGGGTCTAGGATTTCTGGGGCATTGGTAGGCAATGGTGGAGGCTTATATGATAATAGCTGATCAGGAAGATCTTAGACCTTTTGTTATGCTCGACATGGTCAAGTGTAGGCCTGCAGAGGTTTGAGGGCTTATTGTCACTATACAGCAGACAGGACAAGTGGGCCTGACAAGGGGGTTCCTTGACAGGGAAGCTAAGGCCGGTGTAAGACTAACATTGGGTCAAAGGGGGTCCATTCAAGAGTCTTCCTTGGCAGAGATTCTGAGGACCATTGAGGACCAATGGATCAATGGGTCTTGGGGACATTGCAGGACTAGTGACAGATTGAGGGTTCAAAGGAGCATCCACTCAACAGTAGAATGAGAACTGGGTGACCTGAGAGCAACTCCAAGATACTAGGTAAATTGCAGGAGGTCTAAGATAGCGAATACACCTAAGTATCGAAGATTTATATATGCGAGCCAAGTGGTTAAGGATAGGTCAATGGAAGAAGATGAGTCAGCGATAGAAAGTGATGGAATCGCGAAGAAGCTGAGTCACTATGGAGTGGATGCGATGGCATCAGATAAGTATTGGTGATACAACTGTGGATGAGTCACACTAAATAAGTAAGCGATATTGCAAAGACAATGGTAAAAGAAAGAACCCAAGCAGGGCTCGAACAGTGAGGGTCAAGATCCTTTGGTGTACAGGGTAAGCGAGGTAAGAAAAAAAAAGAGGGGCCCAACGAATCGTAACAGCTTACTTATTTAGCATGACTCATTCACAGCTGTATTACCAACCTTTATCCAATGCCATCACATCCACTCCATAGTGACTCAGCTTCTTTGTGATTCCATTGCTTTCCATCACTGACTCACCTTCTTCCTTTGCCTACCCTTAACTCTTTGGCTCACATATATAAACCCTTAGTACTCAGATGTATTCCTTATCTTAGACCTTCTGCAATTTACCTAGTATCTTGGAGTTGCTCTTGGATCCCCCAGTCCTCATCCTACTGTTGAGTGGATGCTCCCTTCAAATCCTTGATCCATCACTAGTCCTGCAATGTCCTTAGATCCATTGATTCCATAGCCTGTTATGATTTGTTGACCCCTTACCTTTTTCCTTGACATTCGTTTACCATTGTACACCAAAGGCCTTAGACCCTGGCGTTCGAGTCCCGCTTGAACTCTCTCTTTTCTTAACCCTTTCCTCGAATACTGCTTACATATGTAGCGTGACTCATCTGCAGCTGTATTACCAATATCTCTCCAATGCCGTCGCATCATTCCATAGTGACTCAGCTCTTCCTCGTGATTCCATCGCTTTCTATCGCTGACTCACCTTCTTCGACCTACCCTTAACCATTTGGCTCGAGTATATAAACCCTCGGTACACCGCTGTAGTCCCTCATCCTAGACCTCCTACAATCTACCTTGTACCTTGGATTGTCTTCGGTCCCCCAGTCCTCGTCCTACTGTTGAATGGACGCTCTCTTGAAACCCCTCGATCCACCATTAGTCTTACGGTGTCCTAAGAACTTCTGCCAAGGAAGACCCTTGCCAGATCCCTTGACGGTCTTTAGAACCCCTTCGATCCCGTCTCCTCGATGGTCCTCAGATCTCGTCTCATCGACGAACCCAGAATCTCCATCAAGGACACCCCTTGTTGGACCCCTCGACTTCTGTCAGCTGTATAGCGACAGTAAGCCCTCAACTCCTTTCATAGGCCACGCCCCGACCACGTCGAGCGTAACATAGCCCTCAATGGTCCCCAGAATCTCTGCCAAGGAAGACCCTTGAGTAAACCCCCTTCGACCCAATGTTAGTCTTACACTGGCCTTAGCCTCCCTGTCTAGGAACCCCCTCATCAGGCCCCCTCATCCTGTCAGCTGTATAGCGACATTAAGCTCTTGAACCACTGCAGGCCTATGCTTGACCACATCAAGTGTAACACAGAGTCTGATGCATCTGCAGATGCTATAGGCCTGAAGTTTGCTAGCTCAATCACCCAATAGACCTGTTGGGCCTTGAGCGAGTCCTGGACTTTTGTCCATCAGACTTTGAAGTCTGTGCCAGTAAATGTGGGGAGTGATGACATGGTGACTCTGGAGAATGACATTTTTGCAAGTTCTAAGAATAGAGCAAAAAAGTGTCAGTATAGTGCACTGACATGGGTTCCCCCTCATGAAGAGCTGAGATCTACTCATTTATCCTTTTGGACTGATTGAAACAACTCCTATTGCCCTGCAGTAGTGAGATGTGTAATGGTCCTTTGACCCTTGGTATAAAGGATATGATCCCTTTTGGATCCTTATGAGCAATGATAGGAGGAAATCTCCAAGGCTTCAA
>JBBPMF010001344.1:0-10095 GCA_038090175.1 Austroboletus eburneus
CAGCTCTAAAGGCACATGGCACTAGTTACAAAAGAGGAAGAAGAGACGAACAGGGTGAATCAAGAATGGGGATCTCCATATGACCATATGGAGCATAGTCTTCAGGAAACAAAGTCCAGTAACATTCTGGAGGTAGTCCATCTTCCGGATTCCATTCCGGTAGAGTGTTGAAGAGTTCCAATGGTTCTGTGATTCCAGAACCTTCGGAACCATGGGAAGGTATTTCGGAAGCATCGGAATCGCGGGAATCATGTCCGGAATCCTTGGAACTGTGGACACTTGTAACAGTCCCCACCCCTCCCCCCTCTTTGCCAGCAGTGGATGACTATGAATTCTTTGTCAGTGCTGAAGCTGATGATAATGAGACTGGGTCTAATCAAGGTAACTACTAAAGGTTTCATCACAGTCTGACCCATACAATGGGGGTAATGTTATGATTTGCTAAAGGCCCCCCTTTCTTTTCCTCACTTCACTTACCATGTACACCAATGGACCTTGACCCTCATTGTTTGAGCCCCACTTGGGCCTTTTTGTTTACCATCATCTTTGCAATACCACTTACTTATTTAGCATGACTCATCTGCAGCTGTATTACCAACATTTATCCAATGCCATTGCATCCATTCCATAGTGACTCAGCTTCTTTGCAATTCCATTGCTTTCTATCGCTAACTCACCTTCTTTCATTGACCTACCCTTAACCACTTGGCTCGCATATATAAACCTTTGATACTCAGGTGTATTCGCTATCTTAGACCTTCAGCAATTTACCTAGTATTTTGGAGTTGCTCTCAGGTCCCCCAGTACTTGTCCCAATGTTGAGTGGGCGCTCCCTCTGAACCCTCGATCCATTGCTAGTCCTGCAACATCCCCAAGACCTGTTGATCTCTCGGTCCTCAATGGTCCCCGGAACCTCTGCCAAGGAAGACCCTTGAGCAGACCCCCCCTTTTGACCTGACATTAGTCTTACACCAGCCTTAGCCTCCCTGTCAGGGAATCCCCTTGTCAGGCCCCCTCGTCCTGTCTGCTGTATAGCGACAGTAAGCCCTCAAACCTCTGCAGGCCTACTCTTGGCCACGTCAAGCATAACAACTTCCTTGAGAATGTTACTGGAGTCTATTCTCCAAGGACTTTGCTCCTCTGAATCATTTGTCTAATTCAGTTATTGACAAAGCATGCAATTTGATCTTCCCTTCTTATTTATTTAGACTAACTTCACATGTTTGTATTACTTTTCAACATGGACCTCTGCTCTCCTGACTTTCTCTCTTTATGAAAGTTTAGTCTACCCCTATTTTCACTGATACCACAAGGCCCCATTTAGTACCATGCATTCCCAGCTAATATTCCATATTCAGAGGTAGTCTGGGACTTTGTAATTACTCTTGTATCTCCCAGCTAGATCTGCACAATTATATATATAGTGGCTCAAAAAACTATCTGAATGTTTGCATGTTTTTTTGACTGCCAATCAATCAAATCTTAACCAAATATCTCTTGAACCTTGTACTAATAGAAAGCCAAGAGTAAGTATTTCATTTCATACACTAACCATGTTTAGATATGCTTAATGAAAAACATGCAAACATCCAGACAGTTTTTTGAGCCACTGAAGTGTCTAGTCTCTCCCTGCCTGAGTTTGAAGTCTCAGCAGCAACCTCTCAAAACCCTATAGAACTTAGTGTTGCCTTTGAGAACACTTTGAAAGATTTTATGCATGCATAACACAAGGCTAAACTATTGGGGGGTCATGCATATGGAAAGGGCCTGATAGACAAGCTTCTTACCTCCTGCAATGGAGTCTTGCTCTTGGATCTGAAGGAAAATTGCAGAGATTTTTTAAGCCCAGAAAAAGCTGGTTCTGTTCACTGATGGTAAATGTTAAATGCATAAACAAATGTTTTAGAGTAACATGACATATCTCATCAAAGAACATAAAAGCATCCTTGAGCTTCTTAAGACTTCTTCTAGACAGGATTTAGATAGGAAAAAAAAAAAAAAAAAAAAAAAAAAAAAAAAAAACAGAAAAATCTAAGGACATACCAAGGAGTGTTATGCATGCGCAACACCTAGTCTCAGTGTGTCCTCAAAGGCGACACAACATCCTATAGAAATCCTAAGAGGATTCTCTGCTGAGACTAAATACTGTGTATAATTGTGCAGATCTAGCTATGGAACATACAAGACAACTACTAAGTATTTATACAGTTTGGAACTATCTCAGAATGGAAAGGGAATGGAACAGAACATATGGTGTACTACAATGGCCTTGTGGATCAATGGGCAGAATGGGGTGATATTACCATTAAGAAGAGAATGGAAGGAGGAGTGGAGGTCTGTAACAAAAGTGAGTCTGGGGATGCATGGTATAAGTTACAAAAGTGGAACAAAGGAAGAACATGGGGAGTCCACAATAGGAATCTCCATATGACCATATGGAGCATAGTCTTCAGGGAATAGAGTCCAATAGCATTCTAGGGGAAGTCCATCTTCAGGCTTCCATTCTGTTAGAAGAGTGGTAAGATGTTCCAACATTTCTGGAATTCTGGAACCTTCAGAACCTTCAGAACCTCCAGAACTGTGTTTACTTGTAACAAGGAGATTTGATGATGCTGACCCTGATCCATCAACCTCAGGTGATACACCACTTCCTGAGCTCTTAAATCATGCATAGTGCTCACAATACTTGGTTTTAACCCTGAAACAGTGAATGAGTTGTAAATAATGTAATATTCATATAGAATCTGTTATGATTCGTTGGGCCCCTCTTTCTTTTCCTTACCTCACTTACCCTGTATGCCAAAGGACCTTGACCCTAGCTGTTCAAGCCCTGCTTGGGTCCTTTCTTTTACCATTGTCTTTGCAAATACTGCTTACTTATTTAGCGTGACTCATCTGCAGTTGTATCACCAATACTTATCTGATGCCATCACATCCACTTCATAGTAACTCAGCTCCTTCATAATTCCATCACTTTCCATCGCTGACTCACCTTCTTCCATTGACCTACCCTTAACCATTTGGCTTGCATATATAAACCTTCAATACTCTGGTGTATTTGCCATCTTAGACCTCCTGCAATTTACCTAGTATCTTGGAGTTGCTCTCAGGTCCCCCAGTCCTTGTCCTAGTATTGAGTGGATGCTCCCTTTGAACTCTCGATCTGTTGCTAGTCCTGTGACATCCTCAAGACCCATTGATCCCTTGGTCCTCAACGGTCCTCAGAACCTCTGCCAAGGAAGACCCTTGAGCAGACCCCCCTTCGACCTGACATTAGTCTTATGCCAGCTTTAGCCTCCCTGTCAAGGAACCCCCTCATCAGGCCCCCTTGTCCTGTAAGCTGTATAGTGACAGTAAGCCCTAGAACCTCTGCAGGCCTATGCTTGACCATGATGAGTGTAACAGTGAGAGTGCCGAAATAAGCATCAGATTGATTTCAGACTTCACCACCACCCATTAACTTATTGATGTTCCACAGCTAGATCTGCACAATTATATGCAGTGTTTAGTCTCACTCCTGCCTGAGTCTCAAGTATCAGCAAATAACCACTAGGACTTCTAAAGAATGTTGTGTTGCCTTTGAGGACACACTAGGACTAGATGTTGCAGAAGCATAACAGATTTCCTAGTGACAGAATGCACCACTGAGTTGTGATGAAATTCTGCCAGGGGTAAGTAATCAGTCCACTTCCCAGGGAAGTTGGCACAGAAGATACGAAGATAGATATTTCAAGTTCTTGGTTTACTTATTCTGTTTCTCCATCTGTTTGGGGATGATATGCAGAGAATAGTGCTATGTCATAGTGAAGTAGGTGGGCGAGTTCTCTGGCAAATATCAAGGCAAACTGTGGGCCCTGATCTGATATAACTTTATCATGAGGTCTGAACCTTTTGAAGACATGGTTCAAAAAAAGGCACACTACTGCAGCAGCATCAATTGTTTTGGTACAAGGGCAGAGAATCACTCTCTTCATAAGACCATGGTCAACCACAACCATATCACTGTCAAATCCATGGGAGGGGGGTAGACCAGTGATTAGATCAATGAATATTTGTTAGAATAGAAGGATTGCTTTTGAAGAAAGAGAAAGTAGGGGGGGCAGGTGGGATGGGTATTGACTTTAGAGGCTTGACAGGTTGGATAACCAGCAATATAATGTCATACAAATGAGGTTATGCCTGGCCACCAGTATTCTTTTTTCAAATTGGCAAGAGTTCGAAAATATCCTATATGTCCAATGGCTGGTGAGGAGTGTAGTTCTTTGATGAGAGATCATTGGGCTTCTGCAGGGATGTACAACTGATTTTTAAAATAGAGTTGCCCTTCATCAAATATCCAATTGGTTAAAGTAGATTGGGAGAGAGGGGGTATGTCTTGATACATGGCTTCTAGAGCTAGTAATACAAATGAATATTTTTTTGTAGAGGAGCAGATTTTCTTGATTAATTCCAGATCCAGGAAGGAGATGAATATTTCATCTGGTAGTAGTATAACATCTGCATTGTCATTGGAGGTGTCTATCTCATCTTTTCAAGATAGAGTGTCAGCAGGACCCATTTGTATTCCAGGTAGATGGGTGAAGAACAGGTCAAAGTCTTGGAGGAACATTTGCCATCTGGCATGGCATTAAAAAGACCAAGGACTGGCTGTGTGATTGCAACCAGGATATTGGATAGGTGAGTGCGAGGTTTGAGTTTCATCCCAAGAGGTTCCTAGTAGATCTGGGAAGAAGTCCTGAGTGGAACTAATGAAGTCCAGGCCATCTGGAAATCCGGAGTATTGAAATGGTGATAGGAGCAGTCTTCTGAAGTCAGTTGATATGAACAGATTGTAGAGAAGTGTGAAAGTAGATGTATTCTGTGAAAGTATGAAGAGAGGTCTTCGGAAGGTAGATAGGTAGTAGATGGGGGATTTGTTCTCCCCCTCCTAGACATAGCTAGATACAAGTATTTATAGTCCAGATATTCCCAGAACTGTATACATATGACAAACATATGCCAATACATAGATAAAACATCTATAGTAAAAGAATAAAGTTGCTAAGGTAAGTCTGGAGCGTGGGAAACAGAAGTCCAGAAGACTGGTGCATGGGGAAAAAGTCCACAGGTAAGTCTGGAGCACAGGAACAGATATCCAGAAGACCAGTGCATGGGAAAGAAGTCCAGAAAACTATGAACTGTGGGCAAATAGTCCAAGTATCCAACACAGATGGAAGGACTTCAGTACAAAGCATCTGAATGATGTAAAAGAATGAAATATAAACCTAGAGCTGCTCAAAGCTCTACAGCATTGGGATAACCTTTGAGGGGTGCAGAAGTATGTAAGGTTTTTGTAATTGGTAAGGATATTTATGGAATGTTGGGCCCCTAATAGATGATGTCACCAATCTTCCAGAGCATGTATTACAGCCAGTAGTTCTCGATCATAGATGTCATAGTTTTGCTCAGCAGAGAGAAGGGTCACAGATTGAAAGGCACAGGAATGTAATTCCCCATTCAAATCTTTTTGTATAAGAACTCCTCCAGTTGCTAAGAGGGATGCATCAGCCATTATATGAAAGGGTTTGTTGGTATTGGGCTGGGTCAGAACTGGGGCAGAGGAAAAGATACACTTCATTTTCTCGAAAGCTTGTTGTTGTGATTCTTACCAATTCCAACTGGTTATTTTGTGGGTAAGGAGATTTAGGGGGTTTACTTTTTGGGCAAAGTTAGGGATGAATCTTCAGTAGAAGTTACAGAAGAACTGAACTGCTTTTACAGAGATTGAGGGTGACCATTCATCAATTGCTTCTAGTTTCCCCTTATCCATGGCAATAAGTCCTGGCTGAACAGTGGTTCCTAAATAATTCATGAAATCCTGATTGAAGGTACATTTCTGAAGTTTGCATCTTAGCCCCAGGGTCCACAATCTTTCCAGTACTTTCACTGTTCTTTCCTCATGTAGTTTTGATTCAGAGGAGTGAATTGCAAGATCATCCATGTAGATGATAAGCCATCCTTCAGCAATGTAGTCAGAAAAGACATCATTCATGAATGCCTGGAAGATAGCTGGGGAGTTACACAGTCCAAAAAACACGAGCATTGGTTTAAACAGCCTGAATGGAGTGATGAATGCTATCTTCCATTGATCTTCAGAGACTATCTGGATGTTGTAATATCCCCATTGGATGTCTAATTTGATAAAAATAGATGATTCTCTGATTTGTTCTGTGATGGTCTGAATGTTTGACAGGGAGTAGGCATTCTTTACTGTGTGCTCATTGAGGTGACAATAGTCTTGGCAGGGCCAAAGTTTTCCATCCTTTTTGTCTACAAAAAAGAAAGGGGCTGCCTGGGAGGATTGGGATGTCTTTATTCTTTCATTTGCCAAGTTTTTGTCAATGAACTTCCTGCATGCCTCTTTTTCTGATAGAGAGATAGGGTAGGGTTTGGCTCATCATGAGAGGAACCCATCTTTTAGATGTATAGTGTGGTCATAGGATCATGATGAAGGGAGTACATTTGAAGGATTTTCCTCAATGATGTCTTTAAACTGTTGATAGTGCTTTGGTAGATTCTTTTTTTCTTTTTTTCTTGTTCATTTCAATTTCTGTGGACAGGGTAGTTTTCATGACATATTCTTCTTCAGTATCATAGCAGATTTGGAGGTTGTGGAGAATTTCTAAATCAGGATCTTTTCATAAGTACCTGATTAGGTATCTTCTTTCATCTTCTTCTATAAGGTTTAATCTATAGGGGGTGACCTGCTCTGTCCTGATGGTTACTCTTCCAGTGGTCCAGTCTATTTCTGGGTTCTGCATCCAAAGCCAGTTCATTCCAAGAATGACATTTTCCTTACTGGCAGAAAGCAGGTGAAACTTCTGGGTCCTTCAGTGGTTTCCAATAAGGAAGGAGATAGTGGTTCAATGTTTTATAAGGCCTGCTTGATTAGAGGTTCTGTCTGCATTGATAGCTCAAATTCGTCTAGGAATTCATTCAAGAGGAAGTTTGTTTTGGTGAGTGAAGTCGAGATGAATGAAGAATCCTGTAGCTCCATAGTCAATCAGGGCAGTTGTTTCAGCTTGGTGACTTTTGCTGTATTCAAGTGATATTAGAATGAGGATTGATTTTTGATCACTAGATACTAGTACAGAGGTCAACTCTGGGAAGCACTTAGCTGCTTCGTGTTCCCTCTTTAAAAATCCTTATAGCTTGAGTCTTTCATTTCAACTCTGGCTATTGTTTCATTGTCACTTTCTTTATCGAAACATTTTTTCAGGACCTGCAATACTTCCTTTTGTTTCACTTTCTTTGAGGTTTCAAGTTTCTTTATGTATTCCTTCATCTTGTCAGTTTTCTTAGTAACCACTTCCCTTAGCCTGGCAGGATTTCTAGAAGGACGAGGTGATGGGGCTTTGTTTCAGAGATGGTTTCTGATAGAATACCCTACTTTGTGGCAGATGAAGCATCTATTTTTTCTGATGTGTTGGGCTTGTTCCTCAGGTAATAGCATTCTTCTTTCCAGGCTGGTTTGAACTGCATTTATGTCCATTGCATCAGATCTCCAGTTTTCTCTGTAGTTGTACCCAGACTGGATATTCCTGATCCAATCTTGTTGTTGAGCAAAGGCAGAGGCTTTGTCAATTCAGTCTTTAATTGTTTCAGGCTCTTTTTCCATTCTGATGAGTCACTCCATTGTAGAGCTTTAAGCAGCTCTAGGTTTATATTTCATTCTTTTACATCATTCAGATGCTTTGTACTGAAGTCCTTCCATCTGTACCAACTTCAGAAGACCGCTCCTACCACCATTTCAATACTCCGGACTTCCAGAACAAATCTGGACAGCCTGGACTTCATTAGTTTCACTCAGGACTTCCCAGACCCACTAGGGACCTCTTGGGACAAAACCCAAACCTTGCACTCACCTACCCAATATCCTGATTGCAACCACACAGCCAGACCTTGGTCTTTTTACCATGATAGCAGGATATAATCCTCTCAAAAGTTCTTTTTCATCATTCCTAGTTTTCTTTGCACATTGGCAGAAGTTTCTTTGTCAGAAAAGGTGACAAGGAATTCTATTTTGAAATCTTTCCATGTGAGTGAGTTGGGCAGAAGGGAAGAACAACAAGAACGACAAAGGCTAGAAAGGATAGCTAGAACCCTTCACCAGAACCAACATCACTTCAACCCCCCATCACCACAAAGGACACCTTTTTTCACTGCGAGCACTACCCCCACCCAGGAACTCCTCCTCCTTCCAGAACAAGAAGAGGATATGTTGGAATTAAAAGCTGGACTGCCAGATAAATTTAGTGGGGAACCTACTGATGCCAAATACTGGATCAGGGCGATGGACACATATTTTGCTATGAATGCCACAAAGTATGACAACATCAAAAAAATCTATACCTCCTTGAACTGAATGTCCAAGGGAAGAGCCTATGCCAAAGTAGCATATGAGAAAATTGACAATGGAGAAATCTTGCCCAACTTGCTCACATGGAAAGATTTCAAAACTGAGTTTCTTGTCACCTTTTCTGACAAAGAAACCTCTGCTGACACTCGAAGGAAGCTCAGAATGATGAAAATGAAAGGAAGAGGACTTGTGTTACACTTGACGTGGTCAAGCATAGGCCTGCAGGGGTTCAAGGGTTTACTGTCGCTATACAGCTGACAGGACAAGAGAGCCTGATGAGGAGGTTCCTTGACAGGGAGGCTAAGGCTGGCATAAGGCTAACATCGGGTCAAAAAAAGGGGGGGGGTCTGCTCAAGGATCTTCCCTGGGAGAGGTTTTGGGAACCGTTGAGAACTAAGGGATCAACAGGTCTTGGGGATGTCACAGGGCTAGCGATGGATTGAGGATTCGAAGGGAGCATCCACTCAACAGTAGGATGAGGACTGGGGGACCTGAGAGCAACTCCAAGATACTAGGTAAATTGCAGGAGGTCTAAGATAGCAAATACACCTGAGTATCAAAGGTTTAAGCCAAGTGATTTTAAGGGTAGGTCAATGGAAGAAGGTGAGTCAGTGATAGAAAGCAATGAAATTGTGGAGAAGCTGAGTCACTATTGTTACACGCTGGTGTGGACCCGAGAAGACGAGGATCGTTAACATCGCTATTCAGCTGACATGACAGGGGTTTGATAAAGGGGCGTCCTTTATCCTCAGCCTCAACGGTATGTCGTGAGCTGTTGACCTGGTCGACGTATGTCACGACTCAGGGACAAGAGGAACCGCGTGATAATGCGGTGACGAGGGTACGAAAGGAGCGCCTACTCAACAGTAAGGCGAGGACTGGGGGATCCGAGAGGAATCGATGTTCAAGGTAGATTCGGGTAGGTCTAACTTGGGGAATACATCGAGGGTATCGAGGGGTTTATATACGCGAGCCAAGGATGAATAAAGTAGAGCATAAAAGGGGTGACTCAACTAATAGAAAGCGATGGAATCGCGAAGAAGGGAAGCGAGTCAGAGATAAGCAGTGATAATACAACTGTGGATACTGCGGATGAGTCACGCTAAATAGGTAAGCAAAGATAAGGGAATACAAGAGAAATAAAGTGGCTCGAGCAGGGCTCGAATGGCAGGAGCACTGTCTGTTATGTGAGTTAAGATAAGAAGGAAAAGGAGTAGGGTATATGCGAATCGTAACAACTATGAAATGTGTTATGCTCGATGTGGTCAAGCGTAGACCTGCAGAGTTTCTAGGGCTTACTGTTGCTATACAGCTGACAGGACAAGGGGGCCTGACAAGGGGGTTCCTTGACAGGGAGGCTAAAGCTGGCATTAGACTAATGTTGGGTCGAAGGGGGGTTTGCTCAAGGGTCTTCCTTGGCAGAGGTTCTGAGGACTGTTGAGGACCGAGGGATCAATGGGTCTTGGGGATGTCGTAGGACTAGCAATGGATCAAGGGTTCAAAGGGAGCATCCACTCAACAGTAGGATAAGGACTGGGGGACCCAAGAGCAACTCCAAGATACTAGGTATATTGCAGGAGGTCTAAGATGGCGAATACACCAGAGTATTGAAGGTTTATATATGCAAGCCAAATGGTTAAGGGTAGGTCAATGGAAGAAGGTGAGTCAGCAATAGAGAGCAATGGAATTGCAAAGGA
>JBBPMF010001345.1:0-10090 GCA_038090175.1 Austroboletus eburneus
AATCATTGTACTTATCCTTGTTCATAAGGAAGTACGCATCCATGGCTCTGATCCAGAATTTGGCATCAGACACTTCTCCTGAGAACTCTTCTGGGAGTCCAGCTTTAAGTTCAGCCATTTCTGAGTGGTCCGGGTTGGGAAGGGGGTTGATCTGAGGGGTAGGGGTGTTATGGGTAGAGGAGAATGGAGTTCTTCAAGACAGATGAGATCTTGATGAAGGAGGAGGGGTTCCACTTTAAGCAAAGTGTGGTTGGTTCCTTCTGAGGGTCTTGGAGATGAATTCGAGTCTAGATCATTCTCTTCTGTCTGTTTCGTCCTCAGAGTCCTCTTGAGGAAGGTTTTCCCTGTATCTGTACGAAATGGTGGGCAACTAGGGGGGGTGCCTTGCTGCGTGGTAGCAGAGATATGGGATGAGCTAGATCTTTTGTTACGCTTGCACAATGTCTAGTCCCAGTGTGTCCTCAAAGGCGACACAACGTCCTATAGAATTTCGAAGGGGTTCTCTGCTGAGACTCCAGACTCAGGCAGGAAGGAGACTAAACACTGCGTATAATTGCACAGATCTAGCTGGGGAATATACATGATAACTGACAGCTACTTATACAATCCGGAACCATCTTGGAATGGAAAGGCGATGGACAGGACACATGGTATGCTACAACGGCCTCATGGAGTCAGTGATAGGAATGGGATGACACAGTCACCTAAAGAAGGGGCGAAAGGAGGAGCAGAGGTCTGTGACAAGAACAGTTCTAAAGGCACATGGCAAGAGTTACAAAAGAGGAGGAAGTGACGAACAGGGTAATTCAAGAGCGGGGATCTTCATATGACCATGTGGAGCATAGTCTTCAGGAAACAGAGTCCAGTAGCATTCCAGAGGTAATCCATCTTCCAGTCTCCATTCTGGTAGAGTGTTGAAGAGTTCCGATGGTTCCGGAATTCCGGAACCTTCAGAACCATGGACACTTGTAACATCCTCCATACCCATTCCCCTGGCCCAACAAATCTCAAACTGCCCCACTCGTCTTCCCCTGACCATCCCACCTGCTGCCCTACCCAATCACCCTGTTCCCCTTGATGAGGAAATTGCCACCTCTATCACCTCAGAACTCTGAGACTCTAGTCTCGCCATGGCTCTTGACACCCACATGGAGCCCCACTCCCCCTTCATGCTCATGTACTGGCTCTTCCTTACCAACTCTTGAATTGCCATCTCTGCTGCCACCCCCACCACCTCTGCCACCCAAGCATTGGCAAACCTTCATATCTGTCATCTCCACCAGACCCTAGAACATGACCTTATCCAGCTGATGTACCAGTTGGATATGACCAATTTCATCATCAACATCAACTGTTACCTTCAGGAGCATGCTAACACTGATACCCCCTATGTCTCCACCCCTTCCGCATCCTCTGTTAAGATCAGGCTGGACTTGGTGGACGAACTCCAAAGGAGGTCCGAGAAATTCTGGAGTTGTCTTGGTGAAAGGGGGACTAGTGGGACTTTGGCTTCAGCAACTTGGAGCAGAGTGCTGCACCCTTGTTGGATCGTTGGTGGTCCCAGATTTCAGAGGAGCAGGGAATGACAAGGAGCAAGAGAAGACAGAGGAGTCAGATTTGTCTGGGTTATCTAAGTTGTCTAGGTTGATAACTAGCTAAAGTACAGGTGACAAGACAGGGCTATATATACGGAGGTTGGAGGCAGTGTACAAAGGCAATGACAGGAAACATAAGTAAGCGGAGCCAGGAAAATGGAGATGGAAAGGAAACATAAGCGGAGCTGTGTAAACACAGGATTGGAGAAATCTAAGAGACAAGACTAGTACAAAAGGAGAACAAAAGTAACGTAACTAGAAAGTACAAGGATCGGAGGAGCAGAGGAACATAGAAGCGGAGGAGTGGAGGAGTGTAGGAGCGGAGGAGCAGAGGAACAGAGGAGCGGAGGAGGGCTAGAATTAGGGATATGACATCCTCTGAACCCCTTACCACCCATGAGGTCACCATTTTAGAATGCATCAACAATTACTGGACTGGACATGACCAGCTCTGGTCCATTCCCCCAAACCACCCTTGCTACCATGAGGCCTGTTACCAATGCCAATGTCTTGGACACTGTCACCCCCAATGCCCCTTCTATCAATGTCCCACTTGTCACCGCTTGTCCCCAGGACACCCCCAGTGGTCTTGCCCCATGCGCCCCCACACTTCCTGGACCTTCGTGTCCTCCTCTTCAGACTTCTCTACCCTGCAGTCCCCCCACTCCTCGAGGTTCTCCTCCTCATGTCAAGGATGCTCTAACCCCCTAGGATGTCGTCCCCCTGTCCACATCCCTTGTCGGGTCCTCATCCCTCCTCCTTCTCTGCCAGCAGCAGATGACTATGAATTCTTTGTCAGCACCAAAGCTGACAACAATGAGACCAGCTCCCATCATGGTGATTATTAGGGTTTCATTGTGGTCTCACCCATATGACAGGGGTAATGTTACGATTCATTGGCCCCCTTACCCTTTTTCTCTTACTCATCACTGTACACCAAAGGCCTCAGGCCCTGTTGTTTGAGTCCCACATGGGCTCTTTTCTTTTCCTTGACCTTTTTCCAGATTACTGCTTACATATTTAGCATGACTCATCCGCAGCTGTATTACTGATACTTTTCCAATGCTGTTGCATCTTTCTATAGTGACTCAGCCTTCTTCATGATTCCATCACTTTCTATCACTGACTCACCTTCTTCTCTGACCTACCCTTAACCATTTGACTCACATATATAAACCCTTGGTACACCACTGTAGATCCTCATCCTAGACCTCCTACAATCTATCTTGTACCTTGGATTGTCTTTGGTCCCTCAGTCCTTGTCCTACTGTTGAGTGGACACTCCTTAGAATCCCCTCGATCCACCGCTAGTCTTGCAGTGTCCCCAGAATCTCTGTCAAGGAATACCCTTGCAGATCCCTTTTGATCCTGTCCCCCTGATGGTTCTCAGAACTTCTCGATCCTGTCTTCTTGATGGCCCTCAGAACCCTTCAATCCTGTCTCCTCAATGGCCCCCAGAACTCTTCGACCCCATCTCCCCGACAGGCCCTCAGAACCTCCACTAAGGACTCCCCTTACTGGACCCCCCTCGACTCCTGTCAGCTGTATAGCAACAGTAAGCCTTTGAACCTTTTGTAGGCCACACCCCGACTACGTCAAGCGTAACAATTACATGCCACTACTAGGTTCATAATAGGTTCATCAAGGTTCATAATTGAATTAGCAAACCCAATTAGATTTGTAGACCCAAAAGGCAAAGCCAAACAATCAACCAGAGGTGGTGAGCATGACATCAGATCATTCTAGAGAGATTGCACATACAAGAAATCGATGCCATCCATGGCTTCTCCCCCTTCTGAGCTGTACAAGTTGACAATGTCTTCATTGTCAGGGAGCTCCACCAGGGAAGCTATGACTAGCCCAATGGGCTTATCATCATCATCATACTCATCATCCCAGCTACTGGCTGGGGCAGAGTGGATTTCCTTCCTCTTGCTAGCATGCTTGCACTTAGTGGGAGGTCAAGGGATTTCTGCAGCAATGAAGGAAAAGGTGGTGGCAGCATGTGCAAGGGTGGTGTCGAGCTTTCTGATTGACTGAGAAGTGGGCTGGATGCCCAATCTGTGT
The DNA here is from genome assembly GCA_038090175.1 of Austroboletus eburneus. NCBI lineage: Eukaryota > Fungi > Basidiomycota > Agaricomycetes > Boletales > Boletaceae > Austroboletus > Austroboletus eburneus. The sequence continues at coordinate 3,663 of JBBPMF010001345.1, forward strand.
GCCAGGCTAAAGGCCTGGGGGATGCAAGGATCAAAAGTGGGACCTCCTGTTCCTTGATAATAAGAAGCTGGCTGATGGGCCAGCAGGCAAGGGTCAATGGTAGCAGGGGGGGCATTGGCAGACATATGAATGACTGGAGCTTGTTCCAGCCAGGTCAAGGAGGTGATCTCAGCAATGTGAACAGTGTCTTTTTTCTTCTGCTTATGGCACTTTTTCTTTTCCTTATCAGCAGCAGGAGGAGCTGAGGCCCCAGCTGCCAGCTGCTGCTGGAAAGAGGGTGTCTTGCCCTGCTCATTGTGCTTAACAGCACTGATCTTGTTGGCCTGGTGGCCCTTTCCCTGACTTTGGAGACCCTTGGTCTCCCAGCTGTGCTTCAGTGCAGTGCCTATCTCTGCAACTGATGGATCCTTTGGCTTGTTGGTCATAGCATCAACCTGGGAGGTGAGATTCTGGATCATGACATTGTAGGTATTGGGTACCTTCACCAGCAACATCATGCCAGCAATCTTGGAGTCCAGTGAGTATCCAGCAGTCTGGAACTCCATCAACAAGTTGTCAAAGTTGATGAGGTGTGGAATGGAATTGGAGTTGGCAGGGATGGTGTAAGCAAGAATCTTTTTGAAGATAACATAGGCAGACAAGATCATCTGCTTGTCATATTCATTGATGAGAGCATCGTAGAGCTTCTTGGCTGTGGTATAGACCTCAAATTTGGCCTTGATGGCCAGCGAGACATGGAACAAGATTGTCCCAACATAGGTGTTGTCAGTGTTATGCCACTTGAGGTAGTTTTGGACCAGGGTCTGGTTCTTGTTGTCCATAGGAGCTGTAGAAGCATAGGAAGAGAGCTCAATCATCCAGAAGACCTGCTGGGCCTTCAAGTAGGTCCAAATCTGAGACCACCAACCCTTGAAGTTGGTGCCAGTGAAGATGGGGAGTATGATGGTGGCTTTGGGGGTAGACATTGTTTCAAGTTCTAAGAACAAAACTTTGTCAGTAAAGCCAACTGACATAGGTTCACCCTCTTGGAATGAGATCTACTTTGTCTATCCTTTCAGACTAACAGAGGTTCTTATCCTTTGAGGTGATCTGGTGCATCAACTGACTGTTAAGTCAGAATGCTAACTGGGGCTCATAACCTGTTGAACTTACACTGTTCCAGGTGACACATATTAGGTGTCAAGCCTGTACTTAGGCTCATAGCAGTGTGGATCATAGAATCTACAAGGGGGCAATGACTCTACCATACCATATGACCAAGTACTCACTGAAGGTGAGGATGGGGCTTGGGGGCTTTGTCTGATGGTGATGGTTCAAAGTAAAAAAGTTGTTATTAAAGTGGAGTTGGAACTCTACACTTTATACTAAGTACACTATATATTAAGTAAGCCTTTCTCATGTACTGAATATACACTACTCAGGCTATAGATAAGTGTCCTATAGTTAGTCACTTTCAACATAGTCCCAGTGTGTTCTCAAAGATGACACAATGTCCTATATATGTGTAGAAGTTCTAATGGTTCTCTGCTGAGACTCAAGACTCAGGCAGGAGTGAGACTAAATACTGCATATACATATTTGTGCAGATCTAGCTACAGAACATATAAAATAACAGGTAAGTACTTATATATCTTGGAACCATCTCAGAATGGAAAGCAATGGGACAGAGCACATGATATACTACAATGGCCTTGTAGATCAATGAATGAGAATGGAATAACACTACCATCAAAAGGAGGATGGAAGGAGGAGCAGAGGTCCATGACAAAAGTGATTCTTGAGACACATGGCTAATACTACAGAAGAGGAATAAGAGAAGAGCAAGGTGAGTTGAGAACTGGGATCTCCATATGACCATATGAAGCATAGTCCTCAGGGAATAGGGTCCAATAGCATTTGAAGAGAAATCCATCTTCAGGTTTCTATTCTGGTTAAAGAGTTGCAGAGCTTTCCAATGTTAGATTCTGGAACCTTTGGAAGCATGGAAAGACATCCTGGAAGCGTCAAAAGCATGGGAACCAATTTCAGAACCTTTGGAAGTACTGGAATTATGCTTACTTGTAACAGTAATACAGCTGCAGATGAGTCATGCTAAATAAGTAAGTGGTAATGGAAAAACAATGATAAAAGAATAGAATTCAAGTGGAGCTCAAACAGTGAGGGTCAAGGTCCTTTGATATATATTGCAAGTAATATGAGGAAAGAAAAAGAGGGGTCCAATGAATCATAACAGTGAGCTTGCAAATGGCAAGTACTTCAGTGTATTCCTAGTTAGTATATTATTTAAAAGGAATTATTGTGAACAAAGTTCCATTTCACAATAGAGTTTGATGAAGTTTCTATACTTAGCTAGCTTACATTTACATATGTCATTTGCTCATTTGGAAAAGATCCAAGATAGCTGAGAATTGATTATTATCATTTTATGACTAGTGAATTTATTTATTGTACATAGTATTTAAAAGTCCAGTCCAGTCTGGTTTTTTTGCCTTCTTTGGAAAGATCAGACTGCAACCAGTTTTTGCATATTTTCAAAGTTAAAAAAACCAGACTGGACTACTTCAGAGTGGTCCTATTGATCTGAGTTGATTTGGTTTGGTTTTTTCCCAATTAGTAATTTCAGAGCAATAATGAGTAATGCTTACTCAGCTTTGCAGAGATAAAATATAGGTTAGATTCTAGGCTTTCTAATGCAATAAACAATTTAGTTTAGATTTGGTGGAGATAAAACCATTTTAATACATCAAATCACTGATCCATGAGATAACATCATTCTGTACTCCTTTAGATGTGTGGCTTTTCTATGTAACAAAAATGATATAAAAGCACTGGGAAATGGCTGAGATATGTATATTTTCATATGTACATTACATTATTAATATAATATAATCTTACCCAATCTGACCTTTTCCAAGTGAACACATGCAGTGCACTCTTAGTATTAGTGGGCTCCAATGTACTATTGAACTATGGCTTTCCAACCAAAAATGAATAAAGTCATTTAGATCTGAAATAAATAAGATATGATTATTTTTGCCTCATATAAATATCTAAATCTTGGAAAAATTAACATAAGTGATATAAAATGCAGACAAATATCCACAAATATGGAAATTTTCAGCAATATAGATGTCAATAGAGGCTTTATTTATCCTAAAAAAGATCAGTTGTAACTGGTTTTTTTGCAATCCTAATATTTTCTCAAATTTGAAAGATTGAAACTAGAGTGCAAAAAAACTGCAACTGGACTGGACTGAAAATCAGTCCTTAGTGATCCAGTTGCAGTCCAGTTGCAGTCTTTTTGCAGTCTTGGAACTGAATTTTTGAACACTATTCATCTTTACCTGGCAATGGCTGAGAAAAACACTCACAACTGCCTTCTCTGTAAGCATGCCAATGCTTACAATATGCCACAGTTCCAGAAAGAGTATCCCCAACAACCCCAATGATCAGGAGTTAGCATCACACTGTCACGCCCCTGCTAGGGCGCATATATATAGGGGGACACAACATGTATCAGTAGTCTTTCTCTGCACTGAATCCATATGTTTGTCATGCTCTGTTTGTTACGCTTGCGCAACATCTAGTCTCAGTGTGTCCTCAAAGGCGACACAACATCCTATAGAATTCCGTAGGGGTTCTCTGCTGAGACTCCAGACTCAGGCAGGAAGGAGACTAAACACTGTGTATAATTGCGCAGATCTAGCTGGGAAATGTACATGACAACTATGGGCTACTTATACAGTCTGGAACCATCTCAGAACGGAAGAATGATGGTCGGAACACATGGTATGCTACAGCGGCCTCGTGGAGTCAGGGATAGAAATGGGATGACACAGTCGCCGAAAGGAGGGGCGAAAGGAGGAGCAGAGGTTTGTGACAAAAACAGTTCTGAAGGCACATGGCAAGAGTTACAAAAGGGGAAGAAGAGACGAACAGGGTGAGTCAAGAATAGGAATCTCCATATGTCCATATGGAGCGTAGTCTTCGGGAAATAGAGTCCAGTAGCATTCCAGGGGTAGTCCATCTTCTGGTGTTCATTCCGGTAAAGTGTTGGAGTTCCGATGGTTCCAGAATTCCGGAACCTTCGAAAGCATGGGAAGGTACTTCGGAAGCATCGGAACCGCGGGAATCAGTTCCGGAACCTTCGGAACTGTGGACACTTGTAACATTACCCTCTTCTATCCATTGAAGACCCTCTTCAACACCTAAAGTCACCTCCTGCAGAATCCCCATCGTTGAAGATGACATTGTCATCATTGAAGTCTTCTGGGTTGAAGCATTCCGCAGATGAGTGCCCCATTCCATTACAGGAGGAACATTGATTGGAAGGGCATTCCCTTTGGATATGTCCTGGGGCTTTGCACTGGCAAAAGGGACATGTGTAAATGGGGCAGTTGGGTCGTAAGTGTTTGATGCTTCCACATTGGAAGCACGCAAGTTTGTTGGACTTCCTGTTTCTGCGAGTCGGTCCAGAGGTGGGTCTTGGGGGAATGGGAATAGGGTCGGGGGATGGTGCCTCTTTCTGTTTTCCTTTTTCTTTTCCTCTGATCGAACTCATGCTCTGTCCCTCACTTCCTTCAGTCAATGATAGAGACTCCTTCGGGCCATTTCGAATGGGTAGAACCTGGGGGGTTTGAGGGACGGGGGTCGTGGCCAATCCTTCTGCCATTTGTAGGGTTGCGTCTTTAATTCTCCTCTCGGCCATGGCAATTCCTCCAAGCAATGGTCCAGTGCTTCCCATGATGGGAGGGTTCCGGGCGTGGCTGGTCCCGTTAAGTTTCTCAACAATGGGGGTGAAAGAGGGCGAGATGGCGAGGTGGTCATGGGTGAGGTCCAAGAGGTAGTTCTCCCCTTGTTCCTCAGTGAGGGCTCGGAGGAGGGGTCAGAGATAGGGGGCCAAAGCAACTCTGGAGAATGTATTGATAATTCTGAAGATTCCAAGATCTGTGAGGGTTTGACAGATTTGGATTTGTTCTTCAGCCAAAGAGTGTTCGAGTGCGTAATCAAGTGATTCTGCTGGTGTTGGATTTCTTCAAGCTCTTTCGTGATTGAGTCTGACAGAGAGTGAGAGTCGTTGAAAGGCTGTGATAAGGGGGGGGGAAGATGGGTGCTTCATCGTAGAGGGGGTGAGAGACGAGGTAGTGGTAGAGGGCTGGGCATTCAAGGATCGATATCAGGAGGGTGTTTCGAAAAACAGGGGGGAGTCTATGTCCTCGGACAGGAGGTAGTTCAGGAACAAAGATTCCGGACATGAGAGGGGGTATACTGGGGGTGTGGAGTCTCGGAGATTCATGGGGAGATTCGAGGGAGTATTCATGGGGTGTGGTCATTGCTCTGGGGTTTTCAGAGTTTCCTTGATCATTTATAAACCTCCAACATTTCTAGTCCATTTTTGAGGTTGGCTTCTGGCTCCCATGTGTCATCACCAGAATCATATCCTTTCCACCGGATGCGGAATTGACGGGCTCCCTTTCTTCCCCTATGGGCAATGATCTTGTCTATTTCCCACTCCTCTTCTCTGTCAATTAGTTCCGAGGTAGGTCGGGAGAAGTTGGCTTTGTGTTCCCAGGTTTCCACATAAGGTGTTAGCAGGCTGGCATGGAACACGTTGTGGATTTTCCAAGTTGGGGGAAGGCAGAGTTGGTAGGCTATGGGAGAGATTACTTTGTCAATTTTGAATGGTCCTTCTCGTTTGGGGGCTAGTTTTTTGGCTGGGTAATTTGTTTTTAGATTGGTCACTTCCAACCATACTCTATCTCCAACTTTCCATGGGGTGAATGTGGACCTTTTTCGTCTTTCCATAAACACTCTTGTTCGTTCATGTGCTGCTAGTGCCTCTTTTCGAGAGTCTTCCAATTTGGTTAACCTATTTTCCAATTCCGGAACAAATGTTTTTCCGATTGGTGGATAGGCTCGGGGCTGGTATCCCATGATTAGCTTGAATGGGGATTTCCGAGTGGAGGAATGGGTTGCGGAGTTGTGATGAAATTCAGCTAACAGAAGGAGCGGAACCCACTGATCCGCTGATCTGTTGCAGAAGATGCGGAGGTAGGTTTTGAGTTCCTGATTCATTCGTTTGATTTCTCCATCTGTTTGGGGGTGGTAGGTGGATGATAGGGCCACATCATATTGGAGTAGTTGTGCTAGTTCCCTGGCAAAGACAGATGCAAATTGGGGGCCTCTGTCCGAGATGATTCTGTCATGGAGGCCAAATCTCTTAAACACATGGTCGAAAAAGAGTTGGGCAATTCCTTGTGCGTCAATGGTTTTGGAGCAAGGGAAGAAAATTACCCCCTTCGAAAGGCCATGGTCGACCACGACCATGACAGAGTCAAATCCAGAGACAGGGGGTAGTCCCGAGATAAGGTCCACGGAGATCTGTTGAAAGGGTCGAGATGTTGATGATTTTAGGGGCATCAGAGGGG